>JACEII010000059.1:1977362-2045645 GCA_014332785.1 Antheraea mylitta | reverse complement strand
CTCGGTCTGGTTAATCTGTTCATGTTACATTTTTTACAAAATATAAATACTTACGTTTTTAGTGGATGCAGAGAGAGGAGCGTCATTTCCAGACGTCACAATCGTTCATATAATGAACCACCCTATAGCCTTTAGATATTAAAACCCGCTTGACATGGTTCTTAAACTCACTATCCGTCAAATCGGTAACGAGTTTTGGGATTTTGTTATAAAACCTAACACAATTACCTAAAAAACTGTTTCTGGACTTAGTGAGCCTGAAGCATGGAATGACCAAACGTTGCAGTTTATAATATTTACTAAGTTTTTGCGGACATACATTAAATTATCAAAAATATATTGGGAGGGCATAGTTAAGATACCGAATTCCTGAAACTTATTTTTCATTATTATTATTTTTTATATCATATAGGAGGCAAACGAACAGACGGGTCACCTGTTGTTAAGCGATTACCGCCGTCCACAGACACTAAGTGTGTAATAAGTGCGTTATCAGCCTGTATATGAAGGAATAGAGACAAAAGGAGAAGTGTTAGTGGAGAGGGGAAGGGGGAGGAGAGGGAAGGGGACATGGGTCTCCGGCGCTCTCACTAACCGAATGAAACGCAACAATGCGAGCACTGTTACTTCACGACGGTTTTCTGTGAGAGGGTCGTGCTACCCCGGACGAGCCGACCCATTCATAATGAAACCAATAATATATTCAGCGTGGCTCTGCCACCTACAAAATTTTATGCTTTAATCGAATAAAGAGTGAAACAGTTTTTAAATATTTAAATAAACATATTCATTTACTATTTTAGAATATTAATATTGATGACATAATATATGAAGGTATATCGTGAGTAAACATTATTAGGCAAGCGTGGGTAGACCGGTCTACTGCTACTCGTCCGCAGTGATTCATACGAGCACAACTAAATAGTACCGAATCCACTATCCGTTTAACAAGTTCCGTTGATGCTATCACGCTGGTACAATCACTTAGGCTGTTAACATTGATTTTATAGGCTGTTTCAATTGTTACATAATTTTTATTGTTTCCTCGTAAGTTATACCCACACGGTGCTTCGATAGTACGCATATAATTCACTTGAATTTTTCAATGTACATGTAGTTTTTTGAAGTTATTTTTCAATGTACATGTAATTTTTTGAAGTTATTTTTCAATGTACATGTAGTTTTTTGAAATTATCCTTCTTTTGGCGCGTTAGGAAAAAATGATGAGAGTAAATCTTTACGATGCGCGCACACACCGTCACGATAAACCGACACCCTGAAATTAGCTATAGTCAACATTTTGTTTCTTTGTATTTGTTACTTTGTATTTCTAATTGTTATTGTTAGTGTCGTTTTATCTACCAACGTAGAATAAGGCGAAAGATAAAATTTTTGAAAAGATTTGAAAAGTTGCGAGCCTGTGTATGGTGGAGGAAAAGGGAAAAAAGAAGGTGAGCGTCCGGCGCTGTCACTGACCGAACAAAACGCAATAATGCAAGCACTTGCGTTACTTCACGTCTCTTTCACTTTTTTTTTCTAAAGTTTCACATCTTATGTAACGAGAAGTGATGATGGAAGTAAACACTGTATCGAGTAAAGTGCTAAAAACACCGGGTCTCGTCCGATCACCGAAATTAAACAATATCGGGTGCGGTTAGTACTTGGATGGGTGACCGCTTGAGCACACCACGTGACGTTGGCTTTTTCTTGTATTGTTAAAGTCAAAATGTTTCCCTGTAATACAAAAGTTTCACTTTTATCGTGTGTCATTACGACATATCATGTCCTTTTATTTATGTTCGGTTTTTTGATATGAAACATCTATAGGCAAGGGTAAACATGATTGTTGACGAGGCGATACGTGGCGACGTAAAACACGAACTCTGCACTATTAACGAAATATTCAAAAACATTCGCTATCTGTCTGTATAATCATAAGATTCAATTAGTTTTGTCGACCACTCGTTCTACTAGCGTTAGGTGGTACGCGCCGACGACATAGCACCCTTTGATAAGTACCGCCAAAAACATCGCCCCTGAGCCTTTTTGAATTTTTGTATTTGATAAAAAGGAATGTTTATGTAATAAAATAAATAAATACAGATTATTTTATGGAATAAATTTATAATGTTTTATCTTTTCATTATGCCATAGCTGATTTCTGTTGTAATCTGTTCTTTTAAACATATAACTTATTTCGATGTTTGACATCTGCCAGGCGTCCCATGACGGCTCAATTTTTTGGTAATTCTATTGCCTGTATAAAGATATTGTCATTCTATCTTCTTTTGTTTTTAATACTGTCATTTCAAGTAGTCCGGTGAAGCTGTTAAGACCTTCCTAGGTCAAATAGCGTAGTCAGTCCGAGAAAAAATATATAATTTCAAATACAGCTATCGTTTACATAACTTTGCTTTTATACATTTTTGCTAACATACATAAAGTTATCAAAAATGTATTGGGACGGCAAAGTTTAAATATTAAATTCCTGAAACTTATCCTTTATTGAATCGCGAGGTATCATCACATTGCAAATTTCTTGAATTTTCCGTTTTTGCTATATAAAAACTTCGTATCTACGTCAGTTACCCCATAGTAAAGTACCGCTACCATTCAACTATGGTAGCAAGCTAGGCTGTATATAGTATAGTCAATAATACTAACATTTATATTCACTAAGTCATCGTAGAATATTGTTACTTGAATAAAACACCACCACTAAGAATAAATTGTTCACGATAGTTACAACTTTCGTTATAAAATCTTGGGTAAAACCGACAATAATTTAAAACGACGCAACATAAATTTCTTTATCCACGTCTATCTCACCTACAATTCTTGCATATCAAATACATACTAGTGGGCGCCCAATGCTCGACATTCGACCATAATTCATTGATTTTTTAAACTTTGAACTTTATTAGGGTTCTTTTGTCAAATACTTCTATAATCAAAGGTTTTCATAATGGCTACTCAGTTATTTGCCATAATCTTTAATTATATAAACATTTATGTGTAATAAATATCTGTAAATGAAAATGAAAATTAACTATAAATTTGAAACAAATCTCAAATTTTAAGCAAACATAACTTTACGATAATAAAGAAATTTATCGCAACCCATAACACGATTTTCAATTAATTTTACAAGATACCATGAGTGGGTGATATTAATTTAAATGTAGTCTGTTCATCTAGTCTGAAAAGTAATGGATGCACAATACATTCAAATGATGAAGCCAAGACAAGGTTATTTTTAATACTACCATTAGCTTTTGAAAATAAATTCATTTTTGCTGCTACATCAGGTTGAACTGCATCATTGTAACCGTGGAGGTCTAAATCATGGATTACTTTTATGAACAAAATGCCTATTTTGATTATACAAAGTATTATTTGCCTCATTTTTTTTTATTAAATCATCATTTGAAGTGAGCTCGCCATAAAAAATAATAAACATTATAATATCGACTTTGGGTTTGGTAATATTGCATTTCTCTAATCTATACTAATATTATAAAGCTGAAGAGTTTGTTTGTTTGTTTGGTTGGTTGAACGCGCTAATCTCAAGAACTATTGGTCCGATTTGAAAATTTCTTTCAGTGTTAGATAGCTCATTTATCGAGGATGGCTATAGGCTACCATATCATCACGTTAAAACCAATAGGAGCGGAGCACTAATGAAAAATGTCTCAAAATCGGGCTAAGTTTAGAGCTTCCGCTGCGTATCAGTGTCGGTATTACATGCGTTGCCATGGTAACATGATAACATTCTATCGGAAATATTATTAGGGTTTATTTTGTGTTCCTGTTCAAAAGTTTATTCTAGGTTATTTTTAATTCCAATTTTTGATTATAAGTAGTACGTTGCTATCGCAAACATTTTGAAAGTCTATTTTGTGCTGCTATTCTAAAAGGGTATTAGTAGTAATAATATTCGTCCATCACAATACAGGCGAAGGAATTAATACATACTGCCAATTCTGAAATTGTCAATATAGGTAGTTCTTATGTATTCTCTCTATATAAGCGCCAAATCTTCTATATAATATGTCGTAAATTTTTATCTTTTTAATTTTTTAAAACCCCAGAATACATGCTCCGTGATATTATTTTTCATTTATTTCACTTAGCATAATAAACAAACCATATTACATAAAACGCCGCCAATTTAACACAATATAGAGCCAAATAACACAAAATTATAAATCAAATATAAAATCCCTACATAACAGACTGAAATCCCGTCAAAAACTCCTCAAAAAGTTTATTCTACGTTAGTTTTGTTCCCAATTTTTAGTTTGTGATATATTACGTATTATAAGAATAAAGCGTGTGTATATAATATTCAAATAAATACTTTTTGATGAATACATGTATCTGCTGTGCTACAAATAGCAACATTTTTTTTTTAATTCTGTCGATATATCTGTTTGTTTATTTGTTCCGGGTAATCTCCGAAACAGCTGGACCTATATGAACGGTTTTGATTTCTTAGAAATGACTACGCTATTGACCTAACAAGCTTAACAGCTTCAACGGACTACAAGTAATATTTGAACGGGAATTTTACGGGCAAATAACTAACTAATTAGCTGTTTTATTTTAAGCTAGCGAGTTCAGCAGACGATACCCGATATTATATCTATATAATAAAAGATTGAACACATATTGTTTGATAATGTATAGCTTAATGTTTTCATTACTTTCTTATATAGTGTAAGTGAGCACTGAGGGTGATATATAGCAGTTTAAAGTTCCAGTTATGTGGCTGATGATAAATCCCATCCCATTCGATACACTATTTGTATTCACATATATAATGTCCACGTTACCAGTAGGTGATGTGCGTGTGATACTTACAAATATTTTTAAAAGAGTATTATTGTAATTTACACTAGATGTGTGATCACAGTTTTAAATTTATTTAATATATTTAATTTAATAAAAAATACGCGTGCGAAGCCGCGGGTAACAGCTAGTGACAACATGAAGCCAAGTGACATGAAGTAAAAGCACTCCTGTATTCTAAAAAATTTTGACATCCAATAAAACCAAAGAGAATAATAATTATTTCAGTGGTTCCATAAATGTACTAAAGATAAATTGTTTATCAATTAATTATTTATGTATTATATATTATGAATTTACATATCATATTATTATAAAATTAACCTACAATTTGACCAATTGATTTCAAAGGGCATATAAGGCATGCAACGTCATTCATGTTAAAATTATGATATTATTGTAAAATTAACCTGTAATTTGACGAGTTAAATTCAAAGAGCATGTAAGGTGTGGAACGTAAGTCGTATTATAAGTATCATAATAATAGTTATATTTTATAATATCATTGTTGAATGTAGGATGAGAAATGGTAATTGGAACGTAAGAGTAAAAAAATACACACAGCATAGGAACCTCCTTCGCAACCTTATTTGAAGTACTTTATTGACAGCTGTCAAAATGTCTTTTTTATTTACATCTGTGTATATGTTGTGTGAAATTCAAGCAGCAGTGTTAGTAGTGCATATTTTAATTAATTTAATGTACTTCTAATGCATTTTTTATGAAATAAACAGCTTCTTTGTCATATAAACTTTAACTATGCTAAATTTCAAGTTCATACATTCACAGAATTACCTTAAAAAGGGGCAAAAAGTTTTTGCTTCACTTATTAATATATAGATACCTATCTAATTATATATTTATACATTGTAAATGCATACAGTATGTGTTTAAATGATTATCTATATAAATAGAGTGATGGATGTCTATCGTTATGCTTGTATCTCCCAAAAACTGGGCCAAACATATATGGTCCTTATTAAAAAAAAATCAAGATACCTTCGTCTATACTAATATTATAAAGCGTAAGAGTTTGCTTGAAGAACTACTTGTCCGATTCGAAAGATTCTTTCAGGATTATATTCATTATCGGTCAAGATTATATGTTATCACGTTATTACCAATAGGAGCAGAGCATCAATAAAGAATTCAAAATCGGGGTTAACGTACGTATTATTTAAAAATATTTTCACGTTCTACGTACACGAAGTCGCGAATTAAAGTTAGCGTTAGCACAAAGTAACTATTCCACGCTAAGTCGCGGACAAAAACTAGTCGAATATATAGTTAATAGAATAGGCATAGAAGTTTTAAGAAACTACGATCTTTATAAGCACTATTCCTTCAGAGAAGTGTTTTATTCTGCCGTGGAGAAGTGGGACATACATGTGGTACGCATGCGCAGGAGTAGAGAAATAGACGTACAACACTGTTTACAAAGAAATTTTGTAGACAAAGTGTATTTCCGCTTTCAATTTATTATGATTATTTTTTTTTATTTATCGTGAATGCAATGCTTTAGCAATGATGTGTGCTCAAACAAATATACAGACAGACACTTTTAAAATAATCGAAATATACTCTACTAGCCTCTGCCCGCGACTTCGTTCGCGTGGAATAGATACACTAACACGCAGCAGTTCTCAAAAGGAAAAAACATCCCGATTTTGAAACATTTTTCATCTATGCTCCGCTCCTATTGGTTTTAGAGTGATGATATATAGACTATAACCATTCTCGATATATGATCTATATAATACTGAAAGAATTATTCAAATCGGACCAGTAGTTCCTGAGCTTATCCCCTACAACGTCACAACATCACAACGTCACAAACTCACAAACTTTACCTCTTTATCATATTAGTATAGATTACTTATTCCAAGACGTCTGCTACAATTTTTTTCGCACAAATCTAAAATGTACACGTTAGATTTACATTCTTATTATATGTGTAGATAGATAAAACAATCCTTGAATCATTCTGCACGTGTTAGTTTCACAGAAACGCGCTATAAAATAAGCGTAGTTAACAAAATTAACTGTCACTTCCTATTAACGTCAGACTCGAAACGATACAAAGTATTTTGTAACAAATTAACAAACCGGGCTCATTTCAATTTTACCATCACGACCAACCAATTTCAGAGTCAATCAATCATCCGGATGGGACTATAAAGAGAGACTAGTGACGTGCCGAATTCGATTAACTCGATTTTAAAAATAATTATGTACATAGAATCTGAAGAGATGACATTTTTTAAACTTTATAAATGGCTGTTTGATGGACTTATTACAGTATAGTAATCAGCTTGGTGAAAAATATAGAAACTATGAATGCGGAATTAATTGTGTATATATAAATACAGTGGATGTGTTCTAAAGATACAAAAAAAAGTCATTCAATATAACTCGCACCTTCTAGAGTTGAATATAATGTCCGTTGTGGGTTATATTAAAGTTCCTTTGACATATAGTAGGAACTTTTTACAACCCAAAGGTTGCGCGAACATGTGGCTGCTTTTGTCAATGAGCATTATTAGACTTTGACATAATAAACTTGATCTCTTTAGATATTTCGAATCTCACGCGATTGTCCTCGTTCTATAAAAAAAAAATTTGGTAAATATTGTTAATTTTGGGTAAGCGATAACATTTCCAACCGCGAATACAGAAAGTGGTCATAATTTTTTTACTCACGAAGACTGAAACCACGAATAAGCAGACTTCACTGCACCCAAATATTTATTTATTTACAACCTTTTATATGTGACTACTAAGCCCGGCAGGCTTTGTCCCACACACCCGATTAGACCTCCCTCGGCAGCGGCTCAAGCCTAGGTTCGATCCCTCGGTACATATACATCACTGCTACAACACTACACGATCACCCCCACACAGGTCTACACGATTACACATGTAAGTGGAAGGGTTTACTTTTTTTCCCTTATCGAACTAAAAAAACTCCAAATTTTCCGATAATAAATACATGGAGGAGTTGTTGAGGCGTGTATGCTTGGTACACATACACGTTTCAACAACTCATACATATATGAATAGTTAGCTAGGTCAGCTTAGATAGATCGCGATTTTGCATGCAACAGACAACAGCGAAGCCGAGGTGTGCCGTGCACCCTTGAGCTAGTTGCCAAAATCAAATCGGCTGCGTGCCTTAAGCGCTCGCCTTAGTAGCCCGGTGAAGCTGTTAAGACCTTGCTAGGTCAATAGCGTAGTCAGTTCGAGAAAAAAAAGGCTTTGTCCCGTCTTGATACTAGAATAACTAACTAACTAGAATCAAATCACAAAGTCACCTACCGGGTCCAATTACGTACCTAAAAACCCTCCTCATTAATAACTTTATCAACTGTTAAAACCGCATGAATATCTGTTAAGTTGTTTTTGAATTTATCGCGAATAGACGGACATAGAGACGCGGCAAATGGCTTTATTTTATGTTTTTGTATAACCAAATAATTGTTTAGCAAGAATTACCGACTAAGCACATCACTAGACGTGACGCACATCCACATGTGGTCCACACTGTGACACGTCCGGCATACATCGAAACGAAAGGGGGTAAAACAGGACGTCACACCGAGGTAATAGCTCCCATTTGAAATTAACTTGAATGTCGTGCATAAAACGTCAGGCCACGTGTCGCGCGTTAATTAAGGGCATATGAATGAAGTAATATGTACATACCTTGGCCTCCGGCATTTGTATTCATAATTATTCGAGTATAATCATTAAAAGCAACGGTATACTGACACCAGCATATATTGAATTAACGAAATAGATTTTTTTAAATATTATGTAGGAGGCAAACGAACGGGCGGGTTACCTGATGTTAAGTGACACCAGGGGAGTCGCAAGTGTGTTGTCAGCCCGTGTTTTTGAAGAATGGGGGAAAGGAGATGACTCTCCTCAATTGTATATTTCATGTGGCCATGAAGTGTCATATCCTAGAATACTTCGATTGTCTAGCTTTTCACTTGGTATATAAAAGTACTGTAGGAGGAGAATCGATATAATACTTTTTTTTTATGTCATACAGGAAGCAAACGAACAGGCGGATCACCTGATGTTAAGCAATCACCGTCGTCCATAGACACTAGCAACACCGGGAGAGTCGCAAGTGCGTTGCCAGCCCGTTTTGGGGGATAGGGGAAATGGGCGATGGGGATAGGAGAGAGAAAGAGAGGAGAGAAGAAGGGAGGCAAGAGTAGGTGAGATGGGCCTCCGGCGCTCTCACTGACCGAACGAAACGTATCAATCCAAACACTATTACTTCACATCCGTGTTTCTGTGAGAGGGTGGTACTACTCCGGGCGAGCCGGCTCATTCATGCTGAAACCAGTTATATTTTCAGCGTGGCTCTACCACCTATCAAATGTATAGAATGTGAATAAAGACATGCTTATGACATTAAACCCTCGCTATTAATTTTGATTACTCTGAATATAAATGCGCAGAACACAAACTTATATATAAATACATCTCATATGTTCACATATATATATTGCATAGTATTCTTTGAAGTTCAGGTAGTAAGGGTGATAACATTAAAAACTTCTTAGGTTGAATAGATCCTTCCTAAGTTAGAAATACAGTTATGCAACCGAGGAGTATTAAGGCCAATAGTAGTTTCAAATATGGAGGTTCATAAGTTTTAATCGGGAGTTCTTGGAGGCATTGTAGTCTGACATGTCCACTACATATATTTTATATTTTATTCATAATCTTGAGTTATTTGACTCTATAGTTTGTAAATTTGGTGCTGTTTTACGTAATAGTAATTTTTAAGTTTATTGTGTATAACTGAAGTGAATGGAAAATAATACCACGAAGCATGAAATTCTGAGACGCCACAGAAACTCCTTGGAAGGTTTAGAACCACAAGGGAGCCACGATCTTGTTAGAATAGTGAAATAATCACACGACGCTTGTAATATTATTAACTACACGACAATAGCAGTAATAATCTGACAGATTGGTTGCCAAAAATAAAGATTAAAAAAAAGGTTTTAATCACAGTAAGGGGTCCATGATTAAGATAAATCTTAGAATAACTACAACAGAGTTAAAATCGTTTAATATTCTCGAATTATATTTTTTAAACGTGACTCAGAATTACACAAATTAATAAACGTTTCTTAACCTTAGTTATGGTTTTAGTTTACAAAAACATTTACTTAATCGTAATGTAATATTAATGTAGAAGCCTTGACCCAGTCGCATTTTTATTAATCTATATGACTCACGAGTTTAAATGAAGTCGACATAAGTAGGCACGATTTTTTTTTTTTTCAAACTGACTACGCTATTGAAAAAAAAAAAAATAGTATAAGTATGCACGATGCGGATGGAAACATAACTATTACTAGTACGACTAGCAAATACCCGTGACTTTGTCCGTTTTTTTTTATATTGAATACCACCAGTGCCCGCGACTTTGTCCGCACGGAAGCCTATGTAAAAAATAGAACATCTGAATGTATTAAGGCCATTTACTTATCAACTTTTCTCTCGTCATTCTAGCCGTCATTCAAATTACAATAATTTTTGATAGAGTAGAACGATGTTAATGAAACAAAGATTAAGTTATTCTCGAGAATATGCTTTATAATTTTCTTAGTGAGGTTTTATTGCAAACCCAGTACTTTAGCAGCAATGCGTTTTCATACAGGGCCAATAGCTGTTAAGACCTTGGGTCCATAGCGTAGACATTTCGAAAAAAAAAAAAAAAGTGTTCATACAAACAGACGGACAGATAGACAGACAGACATTTCTAAAAGTGATTAAAATGCATTTTATTTCTTAATTCTGACGTTTTTTTTTACAAGAATATAAAAAGTACAGGCGCGTTAGAGTCACATTCATATTATATGTATAAATAGATATACTTTACTAGCTATGTCTGCGACTTCGCACGGGTTAGTATAGATTTGATCTATCTCTCGAGAACAGTACATTTTTCAGTATAAAAGGGTACCTACCATGTGTCCTTTTTTGTACTCATAATGTGTACGGAAAATTTCATGATAACCTGTTGAGTAGGAAAGGCGTGAGAACGTAACAAACAAACTTATTTTCATATTTATAATGAAATATTTAGAATTAGAATGTAAAGAGGGAAAATAAAATACTGTATTGTAGTCACCATCTTGATCATCAATTGAGAATTTTTAAGTTTTAAGATTTTCCAACCACTAAAAAAAATTGAGCCGTTACGGAACGCCTGGCAGATGTGAAAGATATGTGTAACGTAGTAGTAAACAACACTGTACACAGTATAGGTATGCGAACTCTGTGCGGCAAAAAAGAGTGCATCGCGTCGCCACGTCTTACACACATCGCTACGCCAACAATGAGGTTTACCTTCGCCTCTATATGCTCCACATCAACAATTTACAGCTTTCATTCAAATAATACATTTTTATTCATTATAATCAACTTATCTTCTATACAATGAATTTGCATATAGTAAAAATAGAACGGCCTTTTTTTATTGTTATGTATATCAAGTATCTTTATCACAAACGTGTTTTTATTACCTAATTAGTCCACGACTTATGATGAAATTCTGAATACTAGTGGGAGCCCAGTGGTCGACCTTTTTTGAAATTCGTAATTATTGACGGCTGTCAAAATGTCTTTTTTATTTACATGTGTGTATAAGCTGTGTAAAATTCAAGCATTAGTGTGAGTAATGCTTATTTTAATTAATTTAATGTACTTCCAATGCATTTTATATAAAATAAATAACTTTCTGCACTTCTTCGCCATATAAACTTTAACTATGCCAAATTTAAAGTTCACCCGTTTAGGGGAAGTAGGTTAAAAAGGAGTACAATTTTTTTGCTTCACGTATTAATATATAGATATACATAACAAAACTAAATTTATTTGAGTCGGAAAAATGTATGTATGTAATTAAAACTTAGTACCTGGACGACCGAGCCTAGCTCGGTTCTTAAAAATACATTTTTAAAATAAAATAAACGGTTAGGTTTGCCTCACAAAATTATTATTTTTTTACCAAAAAAATATATATATATCTCTTTTGCTATCTCTCGGATTCGAACGGATTTTCAAAGCAGCTGATCTCCATCTGAGCTATTTTTGTTTCGACAGCGGCGGCGAAATGTACCTTTATATTCTAGCAATATTTTTTATTGTCTGAAAACTCAGATAAAAAATTTTCTATGAATAAAATCGATTTATCCTCCCATGAACTATCTAAATAATAAGTTTCACAGAAATAATTCACGCCGTTTTCGAGATATTGAATATATATATACTAATATTATAAAGCTGAAGAGTTTGTTTGTTTGTTTGTTTGTTTGGTTGAACGCGATAATCTCAAGAACTACCGGTCCGATTTGAAAGTTTCTTTTAGTGTTAGATAGTTCATTTATCGAGGATGGCTATAGGCTACATATCATCAGGTTAAAACAAACAGGAGTTGAGCACTAATGAAGAATGTCAAAATAACGGGCTATTTTTTAAGCTTCCGCTACGTGTTAATGTCTGTATTATATGCGTTGCCATGGTAACACGATAACATTCTATCGGAAATATTTTCATGGTTTATTTTGTGTTCCTACTCAAAAAGTTTGTTCTACGTTAGTTTTGTTTTCAATTTTTAATTATACGTGGTACGTTTGTATCGGAAACATTTCTAAAGTTTATTTTGTGTTGGTATTCAAATAGTTTAGTAGTAATAATATTCGTCCAATAAGACTGGCGAAGGAATTGATCCATACTGCCAATTCTGAAGTTGTCAATTTAGGTAATTGTTATGTATTCTTTAGCCAGTTTTCTTTTATGTCTAAGTTAATGAAAAGGTATAAGCGCTAAATCCTCTATATAATATTTCGTAAATTTTTATCTTCTTAATTTTCAAAACCAATACATTTCAGTTACGCACAATAAACAAACATTAAATTACATAAAACGCTGCCAATTTAACATAATTTATTTTATTTATTTAAGATCCACAAAACTGAGCTCAGTGAACATAAATGGACACGAACTCTACTAAAGGTGAACACGACATGTATAAATTAACAAGCCAATTATATGTTATTAAAAGTAAAATTAAATTAAACATTTAGATAAATTATTTTTCTAGTTGAGGCCAAAGAAACATTAAAAAATATATCAAATTTAAAACGTAAACTATTACAAAATGAAAGCATACGATATAAGGGGCAATGTTGACCAACATTAGATTTAGCTAAAGGGAGATGAAATGTTTGCCGGTTCAATAAACGACTTCCTACACGTGGGACACTCAGGGGTATTCTTTGAAGAAAATCTATCTGAACATAATATAGAGTCAAGTAACACAAAATTATGAATAAAATGTAAAATCCACTGCATGACAGAATGAAATTCCGCCAAAAACTCCTGAAAAAGTTTATTGTACGTTAGTTTTGTTTCCAATTTTTGATTTGTGATATATTACGTATTATAAAAATAAAGTGTGTGTGTATGTAATATTAAAATAAATACTTTTTGGTGAATACATATATTTGTGGTGCTAAAAATATCAACATTTTTTTTAATTCCGTCGATATGTCTGTTTGTTTATTTGTTCCGAGTAAACTCCAAAACAGCTGGACCTATTTGAACGTTTTTTTTTTTCTTAGAAATGATTACGCTATTGACCTAGCAAGGTCTTAACAGCTTCACCGGACTACAAGTAATATTTGAACGGGAATTTTACGGGCAAATAAGTAACTAATTAGCTGTTTTATTTTAAACTAGCGGGTTCAGCAGACGTTGCCTGCCCTGATAATAAGACAAACTATACCTAAACCTTGCCCAAGAATCATTTTATATATTAATGAAAACGACATGAAGATGCGTTTTGTAGTTTTTGATCTTATCGCGAACAGACATATAGACAGACGTGAAACAGGACTTTGTTTCTATAGTAGTGATGAACTGTTATCCGTTACAGTAGATGATGTGCGTGTCATACTTACAAATATGTTTGAAAGAGTATTATTGTTATTTACACATCTAATAACAATTTTAAATATTTTTTTAATAGATTCAAAAAACGCGTGCGGAGCCGCGGGTAACAGCTAGTAACAATATAAAAATATACAAGAATTGCTCGTTTAAAGGAATTAGATATCATAGCCAGAGAGATAGACAAAACAGTTAATAAACATCGCACTGATGTTTCTCAATCTACTTTCATTATTTTTGTTTTGTTTACTAGATATTAATGACTTTTACTGTTATCGACACAACAAAATGAAATAGCTTTTTCATAACATTGAGTCGAAGCCTTCTTTCTATACTTGAAAGTGACTGTTTAGACAGTAGCAATATTTCTGGAGGACACTCTGCACTCGATTCTCGTTCTAAATCAATTAAATAAATATTTACTTAATATTTGACCTAATTATTTAGAAAAAATATACAATTATCTACGCGTCTATGTTAAAGCATAGTGTCAATGACCATTGGGTGATTTCACCTTTATTTGAATGGGAACATGGGAGCGTTAGGAACAAAACAAAAGGATTTATAGCCCGTTTTACTATTACATTTATTAACTCCGGACCGCCCATTGCAGATTTGGCACCGGTCATTGCACTTAGGTTTATTATTCTATTTACATATTTATAGCTATACTATTGAAAGTCTTATAACAAACTTTAACTTAGGTTTTCTTGGTTATTTATTAGTATTTGTTTTAATATTAATATTTTATATGTTAAATGTGACCATGAAGAGTCATATCTTAGAATATTGCGAGTGTAACCTTCGCACCGTGGTGGCCTAGCTACTCTGGGTAAACAAACGATCTCGATGTTCAATACTCAATTGGGCTGCAGCAAATACAATGCACCACGTACCTTGGACTGCTACAACACCTTGACTAATTCACCAACACCGACGGAACACTTTGCCACGATTCAATGAAACATTTGGATATTTTTAGTGATTTTCAGGCGTAACAGTTTTCACACACAAACGATGTTGTCACTCCAATACTTAACGAGTAAGTGACACATGACAGCAGCTGTCAACTGCGTTTTGCTACTGCATTAAGCATTGAACACGATTGATAACGAAACAGCGAGTGTCTGACCTTTTACCTGGTATAAGTCTTAATTCGTGATATTTCAATTATACACAATATTTGCACAGTACTTAATACGTAGAACACGTGTAAAATGGTCTACACTCTTTATAATGACCGAATTTCGACAAGTACTATATATCATATAGTTGGTTGGCCGGATCGAATGCGATGTACTGCAAAATATTACAAACATTCAAACTATTTTGCATACTAAGAATAGCGGTTATCAGTTAACACAATACGATATTCACAAAGGAAACGCCATGTCATAAAACTATGCGAACATACGGTCCTGCACATTGCAATTTCTAACTGTACTGTGTACTGTATACGTATCTTCAATATATGGGAGACAGCTTGAATGTGCGCTCTCCTTATAAATGTGTATAATTTTGCAATAACGTCGCCAAAGTGGTGAGAATCGGGATTGAATAATTTATGATTATCTTGATAATCCCATTTTATGTCTGAACCAGGTATAAAGTGGTTCTGATTGAGTGGTTTGATTCGTGGGATATCACGATATATAAAGTTAGAACCTCGGCATGTGTAATTAATTAGTTACACTATCGACTAACGGTGAACGAAAACGTAGTCCGGTGAAGCTGTAAAGAGCTCACTTGGCCAATATCATAGTCAGTTCGAAAAAAAAAAAGAAAGAAAACATAGTGAGAAACTAAACTAGTCTACTTACTATATTCTACTTACTTACTAACTATATTCTTCTAGTACCACAGTATGTGAAAAATATGTGGATTTCTCAGAGTTTGAAATCGCCACCACAATACGTCTTGGGCTGGCGTGGTGACTACGTCCATACCATCCTTCGGGAAAGGGTCTATGGCGTCTTTGCAGCGGGTTTCTTACAGGCAGATGATAATGATTAAGATATTTTACGTTTTACCGTTTATCATGAGTTTAGTCCTTTTTTTTCTGCATTCTTTGTGATATTTATTGTAGTTTGTTCCTCGCTTTTTGACTTTTATAAACTGAGTATTATTGTTTAAATATCTATGGATTACAATCATACAAGCATTGAATGGTGATAAGATCTTTGAGTCATGGTAGGGTTTTTCTAAGTTCCCCTGGCTAAGTATGACCCATGAGTTGATAACAAATTTCCTAGCACTTATCGACACGTGTATCTTGGTACATTTTTGGGTTCGGCGTAATTAAAATCTTAGACCATTTAACATTACTTATGATCGCGGTCAAACACTAAAACGAACAAAATTAAAAAAGGCTTGGATATAAATGTTCGTGTTATTATTATTCATATCATATCGACCACGATTACATCATTCTATGCTGTAAATCTAACTAGAACAACACCTCATATTTATTTATTACTTATTTAAATATTTTCTTCTCTATCTGTAAATATAGGTTATTACGTTGTCTTTGCCGTTGTTGATAGATAAATAATAGCACAGACATTTTATTTTCAGTTAAATCATTACATAGTATAAAAGAAAGTCCTTTACCTCGTCTGCCTGTCTGTTCGCGATAAACTCAAAAACTATTGATATAATGGACTTGAGTGCGGTTTTCACCACTAGTAGATAAAGTGATTAATGAGGATGTTTTAGGTATATAATTTGTCAAGGTTTTTTTATTATCAAGACGGGACAACCTTATGTTGTGTTATGTTTTTTCCTCTTTAGCTTCAAAACGTAATATGTGATTTTTCTATATTTTTTTCTGGATTTATTTTAGGTTGAGTATAGCTTACTTTTCAACATTTCTAAACAGAATAAAAGAAGAAAAATACGATTAAGAGTAAACAGATAAACTATCAAAGCCTATTCACTTTATTTAAATAACAATAAATAAAATATTGTAAAGATCTAAAATTACATTTATTTTTCGTCCCATTGAAGCCCTGGTGGAGTTTATGGAAGAACGAAATCAATTCACAAAAAAGTTGGCGACTTGAAATGGAATTTAATAATTGTTACCAACATATTACTTTCAAACGTTCACAATAAACGATGATCGCACCGGTGCAATGTCCAAAGGAGTCATGGCTATTATAAAGGCAAGTAAAGGCGAAAGTGTACGGCCAGCGAAAGTGGCCAGTACACGATTTTATGTTGATTACTTATGTTGCAACACAGCATGTCATTTTTTTGAAAAGGTCGAAGTTTCACTGACGTTTTTAATGTATTTTGTTTTGACATTATAATGTATCAAACAGACATGTTAAGTGAATAGTTGTCGCCCATCCATTTGACCGTTCTGACTATAGCCGTAAGTTCGGGCTTGCGCATAATATGGTCTATCTATACTAATATTATAAAGAGGTAAAGTTTGTGAGTTTGTGACGTTGTGATGTTGTGACGTTGTAGGGTGTAATCTCAGGAAGTACTGGTCCGATTTAATAATTCGAATAAATCTTTCAGTGTTATATAGCTCATTCATCGAGAATGGTTTTAGGCTATATATCATCACGCTAAGATCAATAGGAGCGGAGCACAAAAGAAAAATGTTTCAAAATCGGGATGATTTTTCCTTTTGAAAACTGTTGCGAGTTAGTTTTCGTGTATCTATGCCACGCGAACGAAGTCGCGGGCAGAGGCTAGTAGTTTAATACAGGACGAAGATAAATATTGTAGGAATCTAAAATTAGTATTTATTTGGTGTAGCTTGTCTCGATGTCATATCTATATCTACACATATAATAAGAATGTAAATTTAACGTAATTGTACTATTTAGATTATAGTAAACTAGGTGGTGTCGGGGACGTTAAATCGATCTAGCTAGATTTCATTCATAGAAAACTTTTTTATCTGAGTTTTCAGGCAGTGAAAAAATATATCTGGAAAGGTAAATTACACCGCCGCTGTCAAAACAAAAATAGCTCAGAAGGAAATCGGCTGCTTCGAAAATCCGTGAAACCCCAGTCCGAATCCGACTGACAGCAAAACAGACAACTTTTTTTGATGAAAAATACTAATTTTATGAGGCAAACCTTACAGATTATTGTAATTTAAAAATATTTTTTAAGAACCGAGCTATTCTCGGTCGTCCAGGTAATACGTATTTACACCTAAAATTGTATTTTGCGCATCTATATTCAAAACAGTCAAAAGTGTTGGTACAGACTATATTCGTTATATTATTATAACTTAAATACTCGAATATTTAAAGGCCGGTTTTTGCACGAGGATAGTTTTGACGTTTAGAATGCGTACATTCGATCTGTGACGAAATGCATTCGCTTCGCGTGACTGCGTGAAGCAAATGCATAACTTTATATGTAATGCTTCGGCTATAGTTCATATACTTGTATAACTTTTCGTATATTATTATAACACCTATATTTTATACAAGACAAAGATTATGAATACATTTATAAGAGACTAATTAATATCCGCGACTTCGTCTGTTTTGTTTAGTGTTTTAACAACACATAATACAGAGGGGAAAACATAAGCATCAATCACAATGCTTGCGCGTAATACTTACACCGCAGTTTCTTAAAACTTCAATAACTTTTTTTGTGTAATGATTTTTTTAGATAAGCACCGAGTATCTAATAAGTAAAACAAAGAGAAAATATCGTAGAACACAACAGTAAACATCTATCATTTGATCTACATAGATAGATAAACAATCTCAAGAATTACTGGTCCATTTATGAAAATTATTTCAATAATAGAAAGCTACATTATTCTATTTTACTATTATTTATTGATATTAAATTTTATCACTGTAACTATTTACGCGAACGAACTTGCGGGAACTTGTTAGTTTATTATTTATATACATATATTCATTTGTGCTTTTATAGTTAAACTTTTATAAAAATGTATAAATTTTGATTTAGTTTTCAGTGAGATAGAGTGAGTTTCCGGGTCGCCCATTGTAGCTTTTGGCACCGGTCATTGCACTTAGGTTTATTATTTTATGTACACGTTTTTAGCTATACTTTTGGAAGTCTTTAAACAAACTTTAACTTGGGGTTTCTTGGTTGTTTATTAGTATTTGTTTTATTTTATATATTAAATGTGATCATGAAGTGTCCTAGAATACTGCGAACATCTAACTTTGCACCTGGTATATGCAAGTACTGTAGAAGGAGAATCGATATAATAATTTAGCTTGAAATTCTAAAAATACCCGATTCCAATATAAGAACATCAGAGTCATCGGTGACGCGAGTTCGTATAAAGTCTTCCAAAATTCATCGGTAAACACATTTCATTGTCTTAAATTCAGCGAATATTCTGCGAGAATGATTTAAACGCTGGTCACGCACTTCGTACGTGCCCTGTTTAAGATTTATGTGAAATGTTTATTGTTGTTTATGTGTGAAAGAATTTTTATCAGGACCGTTTGATATCGATACTCTTTCCTCCTAAGACCTATTTTACAAACTAAAATGTAATATTCACACCAAAGTCTGAAAAAGGATTCATAGACACCCAGTATACAATATAATGTATAACCAATTTTTATGGGTGTTGCTTATAATATTACCAACTATAGAAATTATTTTGCGATGTTTTTCATGTTGGGATGTCGAAAATGTAGCGAATATAATATTTTGCGAATAAGTTATAATAAACTTAGTAAATAATGTAATTTAGATCTTTTTAATACTCCAATTAATGCAGCAAAATAATCGATCATCAAATCATTTTGACACAGGTGCCTAATATGTGACTTTTCTCTATGCGTTATTGGAAGGAAGTTCCTTATTGCGCGTTACATGCTTTGAGCGGTTAGGAGCTAGACCAAAAAAGTGTAACAAGACTTTTTTGCGACACCTTAGTGCAAAAGCCCCAGCGAAGTTAGAAGAACAAGAATTTTAGAAAATCTGGTTCTTTAATATATCTTTCTTTATGCTCTTCCAAAAAGGGTACAGGATACCTGGTCGCCGGTAACGTTTCTTTTTTATAATTTTAGTACGTATGACTCTTTTACAGGTAAAATATTGATTTTTAAATAATTTAACATTTTTTTATTATTCTTCATTCAGCACTTAATCGGTATTATTACAAAAAAGTTAAATACGTATTGAATACTTGTTTGAAAAAGGTTACGTTTTAGATGAACCGCGCTCGCTAAACGTTCGCCATCTTGCTCATTTGTCTCGCTTTGGTTAGGTTAGGTTAGCCTTGCGAAAAAAGGATAATGCGAACTTGCCTCGGGCGAGCACGGTGCATTTAGTACGAAACCTTTATAAAGCAAGTATTTAATACGTATATAACTTTTTTGTAATAACACCGTACATGTTCTTTTCACTATTTCATTGTCTACTAGTGAATATCTCTTATTAGTTCTAAGTTGACTATTGTATGTTAAATTGTGTATTAAAAGATGTTGATATTCCTTCGAATAAATAAGTAAAAAAGTTTCACGCCAAGTTTAATCACCTTATATTGTGATTAATGAACCTATTAATCAATAAAATATTGGCCAAAAATGTTCTATCATTTAAAACTCAGGATTATCAACGCCCGATGTGCCCAATCAATTACGTAGTGTAATTCCACGGTCCCCATTCTATCAGAGGACGACTACACGTCGAGAAGGTTTCCACCCTTACGTGGTTGATATTCTCGTAATTCGTACGAAGCGATTTGCTTCCACCTTCATTATACGTACGGCTAAGGAGTGGAATTCACTCCCAGCGTCTGTCTTCCCATCATCTTATAACTTGGGAGTCTTCAAGAGTACCGTGAACAGGCGTCCAATAGGTTAACGCGATACATCGTCGGCCTCATCGTCACTTACCATATGGTGAAATTGTAGCCGAACGCGTACCTGTTGATCATAAAAAAATTAACATGAGATAAAATTTTTGAGATTTTCCTTAAAAAAAAAACTAAAATGCATGGGCCGAAACATATAAAAATGTATTGTACAATATTTTGAACACTAGGTTTATAACTAATCTCAATCATTATAGCTTGAGCCTTCAGAGGATATAGAGTTCAACTATACAGAGAGAGTATTTAATAAATCAGAAAGCTTATATCACATCTAATTTATTGTAACTTTAAATCTATATCAATTTATCTCGTTGAATTGTGGTTTTATTTCAAGCCAAAATCCTTTTTAGTAATGTAAAGGCTAATGTAAGTTTGTTTGTTACGCTTGCATATTTTAACTATTAAATCAATCACCATGAAATTCAGCGTGCACGTTGTTAGGGCTTCAGAAAAGGACATATGATACCTCTCATACAGAGAAAATGTACTGTTCTCAAGGGATACATCAAATTAAAGCGAGCAAAGCTATACCCACAGCTAGTAATAATATAATAAAAGAAGAATCAGAATAATATTCCAAGTACGTCAACTTTGTAATAACAATTCAGCATGTTTATCTGATCTAATGGAATCAAGTTTATCCTCGTTTTATGCAAAATACAGCTGCGTTGAATATCTAACGACAAATAACATTATTATATATAAGTATACATTAGTAGTCTTCTCTGTACGAATTCAAAATATAACGAAAATACCGGCGTTTTAAATCCTGAATTGCCCAAAAACCATATGTTTAAAAAAATACCATATATATTACAAATTTTGAGAAACTTGAACAATAACTAGTTATGTCATTCAAAATTATAATCTTAAAGTAATGGTTTGATATTTAGCAGCATGATCCAGCGTTTTAAGAACTAAGAGTGACCCAGTATATAGAATAAAAAGGCGAAATCACATCAAACTACTGAACGCCAGATAGCGACTACTGAGGATTCGCGAAAATAATCCTCTGAGCAACCCTCTTCGTCGACGGAGAACTGGCAGGAGAAGTTGTCAGTTTGTCAGCTTCCTTCCGCCACCGTAGTCGGATAGGTCCGGCAGGCAGCTGGAGTGTACATAGTAGGTCTCCTTATTAGGTAGGAACCCGGCGGCCACCTTCCGCCGGGCGGACCATTGGAGCGGCTATCCAAGGTTGAGTAGCGAGTACGATCCCTTACCGCCTCCACATATACGGTCTGGCGGTACACCGTGATGTTTTAGTTCGTACGAGTCGGACATAACTCACTCTCTCCCCCGGCAGGATGGGTATCCATAATGGATTTCCCCAAGTTTTGAAAAACAAAAAGGATAGCGACTACTGTCTTTGGATTGCATGTCGGTTGATAGTCAGGTTTACCCATTGGTGTGTTCCGAAACTTTGACACTCAGTCCCCTCCTGGGTTTAGCGTATTTACCATCTTAGACTACATCGTCATCTAACAGAAGATGCAATCGTGGGCTAACGCTAAAATCAATAAAGTATGTAAATATGTAGATGTTACAGCCACGTTGAAGTTATAACTGGTTTCAGCATGAATGGGTCAGCTCGCTCGGGGTAGTACTACTCGACTCACAGAAAACCGGCGTGAAGTAATAATGCTTGCATTGTCGCGTTTCGTTCGGACAGTGAGAGCGCCGGAGGCCCGCCTTCCCCTTCACCCCAACACAAGCTTGCAACGCACTGATGACTCCCCTGGTGTTACTAGTGTCTATGGACAGTGGTGATCACTTAATATCAGGTGACCCACCTGTACGTTTGCGTCCTATAATATAAAAAAAGTATTAAAGACATTCGTATATGAATTAATTGCTGTCGTCAGTACATAAGAGACAAAACGAATTTAGTTTCATGTATTTATTATAACAGAATCGCTAAATACGATAAACCTTTTGAAACAATGTATTTAACATAGATAAATGAACATCTGAAGCAGACACATTTCGCATAGTAATACGTTCAAACCACCCGCATCTTATGTCATTCACAGTCGGGGTTACTTGGCGACGTGATAAGCATTTGAATTAAATATTCTAACTACATATAAAGGTCTTTAGATATAAAGTCAAAACCATAGGTGTTTTGCAATTATTTATTAATATAGATAACATTTTTTTTTAATTCTTGTTATTTCTTTTATACCCTACTAATTATAACTGTTGATAATGTTTAATATTTTTATTAGTGTCAATCATTTTTACAACTAATGATGTTATGCGATATTCAACGCTGTTAATATTGGATTATTCAAGGCATAATCATTTTGTTGCCGATTATCTATTATTCGTTACTATTGCGAACAAAACAATTGTTTGCTGGTGTTATCGCAACGTGCGAACAAGCAAGTATTATGCAACGATTGATAGGTGTGAAAGTGAAAGTATCTAATCACAATCAATTTCAAAGCACGAACAAAGAATATTTATTTCATCGTCAAAAATTGCAATACGGTAATAAAAAACAATGTTACCAACAGCAGAATAACTGGTAACGGTTTATAACAACAAATGTAAAATAACGCGACAACGCGATTTATTATTGACTAGCTGTGCTCGTGACTTCGTCCGCGTGGAACCTGATGTACATAAAAACTTTTTTAAAAGCAATTAAACCGCCGAAAAAACTGAAAAGTAAAAAATAATAAACCTTTTACTTTATTAATCTTAATAACTAAGTTCCTAAAGTAATGTAAGTATACCTAAGTGATTTTAAGTCGGCGCCAAACAAGCAAATTAATTAATTACGTAAAGCATATATATAATAAGTTAATGTCAGCGAGACAACAACCCGAACGGGCACACACGTTACCGCTGGAGATTTCACACTGCATTTTTAATCTGATTTGGTTATATGTTTGAATTTAAATTAAATAAATTTAATTCATTGATTATTTGGCGCCGACTCAAAATCATTTAGGTATACTTACATTACTTTAAGAACTTAGTTATTAAGATTAATAAAGTAAAAGGTTTTTTATTTCTTGCTTTTCAGTTTTTCCGCCGGTTTAATTTTTTGTTAAAAAGTTTTTAATTTATATTTTTTGTGGCTATAATCTAGTAATTACTACAAGCTTAATTTATTTGTAATACACAACTCAGAGACTAAATTACAAATCATCCCCTGTTTTCCTACCTTTGGGGTTGTTTTTTCTTGTCAGAATGTATATGGGACCAACTTCGGGTTATACTCTTTCAAATCAAAGAATAATAATTAAAGTCGGAGTATTCTGTCAAAAGTTATGCGCGGTCTTAGATATAATCAGTGAGTGAACAATCAATCATTATCCATTTTCATACCTTTAGGGTTAGAATTTTTTTCCAAATTTATATGGGACCAACTTCGGAGTATACCCTTTCCAATAAAAAAAGATTTTTTTAAATCGGACTATATTGTAAAAAGTTATGCGTGATCATACTTTAAAAAAAAATACGCGTCGAATTGAGAACCTCCTTTTTTTCGTCGGTTAAAAATAAATTTATCTGAATGTATTAAGTATGATTAATATCTACTTTTTTCTCATACTTAAGTCGTGTCGTCATTAAAATTACATTAACTTTTGATAGACTCGACCGATTTTAATGAAACAAGGACTAAATGTTACACGAAGATAAGCTTCATGATTTTCTTGAGAACGTTTAATCGTGAACGCAATACTTTATATGCAGTAATGTGTGTTCGTACAAAAATATAGGTATTTCTAAAAATGATTGAAATGTATTATTCTTAAAATCATTTTACACATTATAATTATTATATACTTTTATTACAGTTCTTTTTGCTTTCGTTTTATGTATTAGTTTTGTTTTTGTAAATGAGTTTTGGGTAAGTAAAATTGTAGTTTTATTTATTTTGCTTTTATGTGTTCTTGTGCATACGCATATACGTATTTCCATTCGCACCGTTTTAACAATGTAAGATCTGTATATGTCTACAAGTATTTAATTTTAAGCATGTTTTAAAAAAACACACAACTTCAAATTATAAACTAAGAATTATAAATACAGTTTACTTATGCTGGTGAGGTAAGAACCTGCAACAATTTTTTTTAACAAAAATTAAAAAATATATGCACGTTACATTTACGTCCTTATTATATGTATCAATTCAAAGTCAATTCAAATACAAAATTCAAAGTAGTCAATTCAAATACAAGTCAACGATTCCATTCCGAATTTTATAAAGCATTTTAAATAAGCCCACGCTAACGATTTAACATAAAAGATAATCTTTAATTTACCTAATTTAAACAAAGTATTTCATTACATACCGCATTGAAGACTTTTTTTTTTGGTCTACGAACCGTGTTTCATCTTATAATTTGAAGTTGTGTGTTCCTTAAAGATGCTTAAATTAAACATTTCTAGACGTAAACACAGCTTACATTGTTGAAACGCGTATTGAAATGCGTATATGCGTATGCACAGGAAAACGTAAAAGCAAAAAAACTTAAACTAAAATTTTACTTACAAAAAATTAATTTACAAAAACAAAATTAATACATAATACTAAAGAAAAAAGAACGGTTATGAAAGTCTATATCTAATACCTTTAAATGAGCAATTCTTGTATATTTTTATATTGTTATATATTCAGGATCTCAGAAAGGGCGTTAGCGATTTCCGTGAAACTTAGTATGTAGGTGATTTCGGGGACGATAAATCGATCTAGTTAGTAAATATTTGTTTGTCTGAGTTTTCAGACAATGAAAAAATATATCTAGAACATAAAGGTAAATTTCGCCGCCGCTGTCAAAACAAAAGTAGCTCAGATGGAAATCGGCTGCTTCGAAAATCCGTCTAATCCTAGTTTAAATCCGAGTGACAGCAAAAGAGATATCTTATTAAATTTTTTTTTAGATAAAACATACTAATTTTGTGAGGCAAACCTAAAAGTTTATTTTAATTTTAAATGTTGTTTAAAGAACTGAACTAAGCTCGGTTGTCCATGTACTAATAATAATATGTAAAATGATTTTAAAAATAATTACGATAATGCTTTAGTTTAGTTTTCAATGGGGCTAAAGGGTAACAGAGAAACAAACCTATATCTTTTTAAATTTTATTATATGACGAACACATTCAATAAAATTTCTTACAAAGATATAGTTATCTCTACTAGAATTATTAATATGCTTTCCGTTCCATTTACATAAAAAAAACTTGCTCTTACTTTATACGTAGGTGTAAAAAATTTACCACAAACATTTCCTACGAGAAACCTCAACGACGAGAAAGAACTGCGTGCGTACATCAACCTACATTTAAGAACGCGTGCGCAGCGAGATATCACCGTAAAAAGACTCGATACCGTAAACGTATGTAGACACAGCAGACAGTAGTGAAAATGGTTAGATACTCTTACTTTATTTGGTGAACCGAGAATTAATAGTCCTACTACTGAATCATGCACGACAAATATGATTTGAGTATTAGATTACCTGGTTCGTATGACCTAGTTTCCTTAACAATATTTTTAATTTATATTTTTATTCAAATTTTATTTAGCTATTAACTAAAAATATTTGTATATATAGAGAAGATTACAACAAAATTAAATTTAAATGTTTTAGCTTCTGCAATCTTTTTGAAATAACCACGACTTTCACTCTGACTTGTATAGTATATAGCTACATCAGGACTAACAAATCTTGGTAACGCTAATGCAACACGTCAAAAGAGTGAATACTGAAACGTATCAAATTGCAATCAGCCCTCTCTCCATTTCTTTTGCCAATTCCAAATTATCCTTTTGAGAAAACAACCCGTTTAGAAAAAAAAGCTGCTGTAATATTATTATTCAATGAGTTAGCTTACTTAAGGCCAATTTCCAAATACGTTTTCCCAAAATTTTGTAGTTTCATAGGAACTACGTGTTTTATTGAAGGTGAACAGATACAGAAGTAGAGGGACACCAAAAAAGGCATAGATTATGTAAAGAATAGTAGGTATATAAAAGGTATGAATACTTAATAACCGATAGAGGGTAATCGAAAAGGAAAACATGTTATGTCGATCCCACATGTTTAGTAAGAAGTTTTTGTTTTTTGTAACTGACTACACTGTTAGCATGGTAACGCCTTTATAATCTCTTCGATTACTAAGATGAGCCCTTAAGGCATTCGCCGAAGTATAAGATGACCTGGATTTAATCTTATATACAACGATATCACCAACTTAAATTTACCTCTATTAAATTTTTATAATTACTGCTGTTAAGCAGGTAAAGGTTACTTTATGATAAAGCGTAATGTTATGTAGTCTAGATAATACTATGAAAAATTATCAATCGTTCAGTAGAACTGTTGTTAAAATCGATTCAGTATTTTCTGTATTGAACATGGACAAACCAATATAATTTTTTTTTGTGTGCAGATTAATGCTGAAAAGTAATATATCCTATTGATGTAAAATCAAATACTATAATGAACCAAATAAAAGAAACATTGTAAAGTATCGTAAATGACATAATTTTTTATGTCGCTTCTAACCAGTAGATATACTAAACTTAAAAATCTGTCGCACTTTTAGACAAGCTTCCTTTGTAGGCATAACGCGTCACCCTATTTGGCAACATCGTTTAGCATCAAGTAAGATTATGGTCAAATGTTTGCCTATAAGACGATAAATCATATTAGGTAATGCCTTCTATGTAAGGATTACATTTAGAAATACACAAGACACCTACAGAAAATATATTATTCCAGCAAAGAGACGACTGAATTCACAGTTTTATTAATAACCTCAGCCCAGCAATGATGACATACGGAACCACACTTCGCCTACCGTCAGATCTCGTTGCCCCTAGCAACATAAACATCTTTGAGCATGACTACGTACGTCGACTGATGGACACTATGGCAACAATTAAGAACCCATCTCGCTCTAACAGTAACAGAACAGAGCCCTTTGTTTACAAGGACCTCGCTACCTGCACACATGTTTTCGTACGAAACGACACAGTTCGTTCGCCGTTAACGCCACCGTACGAGGGTCCTTACGAAGTCATCAAGCGTTATGACAAGTATTTCAACGTCAAACTGCCGCATCGAACATCTGTAATATCGCTGGACAGACTCAAGCCGGCATATATATACCATGAGTCGGAAAACACCATCATCGCTCCGAAAACCACACCGAACCCGCAGCCCTACATTACCAGGTCCGGCCGAGTTGTGAAGCCAACCGTACGCTTCGCTAAGGGGGGAGTGATATAGGACTACGTTCATCCTCCAGCCGACGCATGGTATAGACTGAGCGCGCGAACCTATGTCTGGTTTATTTATAGTGTGCGTGCAGGCGACAAACGCGCGCGCACACGAGTGCGAGCAAGATGGAGGTTAGGATTCTGCAACACTCCACATACATTCGATGCTGGCGACGCTAGCGACTTACCTGCCCTGACACCTGCTCTGCACTGAATGCGCATGCGCGAGAACCTCGCGTTTTATAGTGTGCGAGTGGACACCAGATGCTCACCTGTTGGAGGGCGAGCGAGATGGACGCGCAACGATTGCGCGCGCTTCAGGAACCTCATCGTATTGCAATTGGCCGACGTGATATTTTATCTCTTACGCATAATACTGTTTATTGTACCTTATGTTGTATATAGGAAATGCAATTTTATTGAATAAATGACAGACGGCTCCGTCGTCTGCGCGTACGAGGTCGTCCGCGAGCGCCGCCTGCTCCGACCTACGCGACGATGCGCAAGTCAAGCGCCTCTTCGTCCGCTCCGCCTCTTGCGTCGAGCCGACGATCCACAAAAGGCCCTTTTCAGGGCCAACCACACCGCCACCCGATGACCCCTGGCCAGCCCACGGACCCCGCCGCCCCCTCTACCTCATCGACCCCTGCTACGCCCACTGGACTCCGCTCCGTGCCTGCTCCTCGAACACCGACGCCGGATACGCGTCAGCCGCTGACCGGCGGGGCATCCGCTGCGACAGAAGCGTACGAGAGTGATATCCTCACTCTCGCCCAGTTAATTTTAACTGGGGCTCTGTCGCAGGGGATGCTTCGCTGGATGGCGCTGTTCCTGCGCGTCCAGGAAGCCGCCTTCGAGGGAAAGCCTCCTTCCCCGGCCGATTCAGCCGCGCTCACCACCGCCGCCTGCGGCAAGCTCGCGCTGCCCGCATACTCCGACGCGCCGACTAGCCCGCTCGGTCGAGCGCTGCGCCGCAAGCGCAGCGAACCCGAAGCTGGGCCCGGGCCCGATCGCGTTACGATATCGCCTGCATCACCAGAAGCTCCACCACCGATAAAGAAGCCCTGCACCACACCTCTCGCGCAGACTCAACCGCGCGAGAAACCCGAAGCCCCAGCGGCGCCGGTAGTGCGCGCACCCGCACCCGCCCCCGCTCCACCGCGAGAGGTTGCCCGCGAGCAGCCTACTTACGCGTCGATCGCAGCGCCGCCTGCGCGCGATCCGCGTACTACGTCGGTCGACTGCCCGCGGAACCCTAAATCGCAGCCCTCGCGCGATAGTGCTGCCGCCGCGGACGCGCGCGATACTCCTGCCTCTCCCGACACGAAAGGCCCGCGCTACCCGCCGATTGTGGTTGAGTCCTCCCACGACTGGGCTAGGCTACTCCCACAACTGGCGGAACAGTTGGGGCACGGGCCCAACTTCCGCGCCTACGGGAACGGGGTGCGGTTTATACCCGAAGATATAGAAGAGCACCACATCACATTGAAATTCTTGGAGAAACTAGAGCGGGCGAGTTGGTTCACCTACACCCCGCCCACTCAACAAGGCCTGAAGGTGGCAATACGCGGCCTTCCAAAAGGAATTCCTTCCGAAGACGTCATCGGAGCTCTCCGGAAAGAGGGCTTTGTGGCAGACTACGCCCGTGAAATCAACGGCCGGCGTGGTAGACCCGGGTGCATTTACTACGTCGTGCTCAAGAGGACGCCCGGGCTCATACCCGCAATCTACGACGTCTCAACACTTTTGTGTATGCCAGGCATCACAATAGAAGCCTGGAGAGGAGAACGCCGGCTAGCGCAGTGCTTCCGCTGCCAGTAGTTTCGGCACTCCTCTCTACAGTGCCACCGACCGATCGCCTGTGTGCGATGCGGCGGCCCACATGCCGCCCGTCAATGTGACCGCCCGAAAGAGGAGGCGGCGACCTGCGCCAACTGCGGGGGCGCCCACACCTCGAACAATAGGAGATGCCCCGTATTCAAGAGAGAGCTCAAGAACAGCCGAGCCGGGACAGTGGCCCGGACTAGCGGAAGGCCCACGCAAGCGGGAGAGGGCACGATGGCTCCCGCCAGCAACCCCCAACCCGCCAATAGACGGACCAGGAAGAGGAGACGCCCACGTAAAACAGTGGAACAACAACCACACAGAGACCGCCCACTCCAATCAGATGACCACAACCTAAACCCCGAAGAAAGGGGCGTGATCAAGAAAATGATCACGGGAGAAATTCCTATAGATGTAGAGACGCGACTGGGCCAACTGGTTGCGAGTCTCCTACACGCCGCCTCGGAAAGAGAAGCCAGGCTGGAGACAGCCTCCCCTCAAGAAGCCGAAGAAATTAAGACAAAGGGCGAGGAGCTAGCCAAACGCATGTTCCAGGCCATCGGGCGAGAACTAAGACGCCCCCACCCCACCGCACCTAAGTAAGAGCGAGATAGCGACACTCCGGGAAAGCCAGAAGAGCAAGACGTCAAGAGTACGCAACAAAACCAAAGGGGGCCTGCCGTTTCAAGACGGTACCCACCCCCCGCACACAAGACGCCCCCGTTAATTCGGGGGGAGAGAGAGGCCACAGCCAGAGGGTTCGCCCTGACGTTGTTCCCCCGCACACCTCACAAATAGGTGAGGCAGCGAGAAGATATCCGCTGAATAAATGACGAGAAATTTGTCAGCATATAACGCGCTTTAATTCTCTCCAAATCTCCTGCAACCGTCTGCGACGACCCGACATGCACTACAATACTAAACTGTTGTTTGAAAAGCATAAATTAAATTAGGAGTACGTAATGTATTTATTTGTAAGCAGTGCGTGTGAGTTGATTGAACGGATAATGTTCCTCGAGGTTGGATGAAGGCACAACCATATGGGCAATTAGTAAAAGAAATATTTATAATTTGAAGTGTGGGAAATGTTCTCATAAATGCATATACATTAGAATGATTAAAAAAATCGACTATTTTTTATTTTCTTAAATATATCGAAAATATTATTAGAGATGTTGAAAAAAAAATCAGTAAAAGCCACAGCCATTAATATCATAATGTGCCGCGTGGTACATTTTAATTTCCCGTACAATTAACATGGGAAAGCTTGTTTTTTGAGTTTAGAATTTTATAACTGTTTAATGGTTCATCAAAAAGTCTACCTACCCAAATCATCTTCTAGGTATCTTATATTTTTTTATAAACAGACATGTTTCGAAGTTATTCAACTTTAAAATAAAACCTATTTATGTTTTCTCATTTTCTTCCAATTTTTTGAGGAAGCTAGCAATATTAATATTAAGGGCTGTGGCTTTCATAGGACCTTTGTTTTCATCATTTCCAACAATATGTTCGATATTTTTAACAAAAAAAAATAGTCTATTTTGTTTATTCAGTCTAATGTATATACCGCGTTTGATTCATTGAAGCTTTTCCCATTAAAATCTCAATAATTTATTGACCACAAATTAATATTATGTATGTAAATAAAATGATAGAGAGGTAAACAGTTGTACGCAATTTACGCATGAACTACTTGATATATTTCGATAACTTCGCGTTCAGAGATGTGTCTTTTTATTGATTCATGCCCTGATAATGAATAAACATTGTTTCTAGAAAACAATCACAGTTAAAGTAACTAAGTATTATTTTTTCCTGTAAGCGATTATCTCGTAATGTTTACGTAACTGAGTGAAGCAAACACGAATCCAATCTTGGGTCGTCTTATGTAGTTTTCGAATGAAGTTGGCAAGGCCTCTACGACTTGGACCTAAACAGAACCACAACGGCCATTATGTCGAGTGCAGCTGGCTTCTCTCAGTGGAGGGCGAGTTGAAAAGTAGGTTAAAAGCAGCTTTTGTATAACTATTCACATATCTACGCGGAACGTCCGAGTCAGGGTAAATGAGATCACGCATGCGCATTGTAACAGACGTAGAAAGAATACAATGATTACAAAGAAAGTTTCTCACGACCGCGTCCGATCTCCGAAGCGGCAATTAGTGGCTACCTACAGTAAAATCAATAACAGTCGAGCGCTTTAAGACTTCAATATTTCAATTGGACATCGGTCAAAATACGTCAACATTGCTTAATTTATTCCGTAGGTATTGTATGAAACGCTTGTTTTTTCTTTTATCATATTGTATTGTAATTTCCTAAACGTGAGTTGATTTCTGTTTGTTTGTTATAATCATACGTTGTAATTACTCAACAAATCATCTTTTTTTTCAAACTTTCTGTTTTTGCAAAAAGTTTATTTGGAATTGACAATATAAACGGAGAGAGGGGTGATCGCAATTTGATACGATTCAGTACTCACTTCTTTGACGCGTTGCATGAGCATAACATTAAGTCACCAAGATTTTTTAGTTCTGATATCGATGACTCAAATAAGAGAGTCGTAGTTATTTCAAAATGATTTAGATGCAGGTGAGAGAGTCGGCGTAATGGAAGTCCCTTAAATATTTTAAGATTAGCAATCACATGCTTGACAAAATTATCAATTTGATTAAAAACTTTATCTCCATCAATCCCAAAAGATCAAATGCGCATGTGCGGAGATTATCACAAAGCATTATGTGCCCTAGTCTCTTCGTGCTAAACCTGGGGCAATCTTGAAGCAAGTGTTTAAAGTTTTGCACAAATGTGTTATCAAGGCGCAGGTATTGTCGTCAATAATCTTAAAGTGATTAAGGTATTGAACCATCATGAAATATTGCATACACGTTTACGGGTAAAGAAAAGGATCTAATGTACTTTTCATCGCGAAAAGTGTAGTTCCCAAAGGTTAGATCAAATCTATATTAACGCAAGCGAAGCTGCGAGCAAAAGTTAGTACCTTATAGAGACATTTATATTTATCAGCGAAAAACTTACGCATTCATTAAATGAGGTTCATAAAAAATCATAGCTCTCATAAATACTTAATTTCCTGTACAACTTTGTTCGTGTCAGTATTTAGATAGGCAGTAATATGGGCCAATGCTGGTGTTATTAAAATGGGACAAGCTTAAAAATAACCAATTTCAATTATATATAGATGACGAAGTTCTGAAGTAACAAATATTAAAAGAAAATAAAACCGAATCAAAAGTCTCTTCATTTTAAAATTCGTTTAGTAGTTGTGTGAATGTTTATACCTAATCCAGCTAAATCGTTGTTAGCGAAACAAACTGATATAAACCACATGTTTTGTATACGTCGCAGTTCTTACTGAACAACTCAGGTGTAGTAAACTAATATACTAGAAAGTACGTATGAACGTGTACGTTTATATTATGTACATACTCACAATTTGTAGTCATAACATTATTGAGCAGATTGTTAAAAACACGAACGAATTCACACTCCAACATCCATATGAGCGAGGCGGACCCCCTCAGTAACCGTCTTCACCATAGGAGGACTGGCAGGAGGAGGCGGCGCTTTGCCCAACTCCTCCTGCCACCGTAGCCGGACCTGAGGCGATGCAGTCGGGGGGCTCATCCCCTCGGACGAGGGGGGGGCAACTGGCGTGTACCCAGCTGCCTCTCTATAGGTAGGAGCCCGGCGGCAACCTTCCGCCGGGTGGACCGTTGGGGCGGCTATTCAAGGGGAATAGCATAGAACGATCCCTTGCCGCCCCAACATCACGGTCTGTCGGTACACCGTGGGGTTTTAGTCCGTGCGAGTCGGACATAACCCACTCTCTCCCCCGAGAGGGTGGGTATCCGTAAGGGATTTCCCCACGTAAAAAAAAAGGACTGAACAAAATGATCTGATGACGACCCACTTCAAAAACTGTTATGGAAGTCATTGATGGATAGAGACAGATGTCTCGTTTGTACTCCTTTCGTTAGGTAATAACAAAATGGCCTCATAATGGATTCTTAGAAACGTGTAGGGAGCTCTTTCATGGGTAGAAATATATATGTCGTTTTCGCATTCTCTTTATTAATTTTTATTATCTATTCAGAAAATATATAATAATATCATAAACACGCTGCAGAATTTACAAACAAATGTAATCTTTCAAAAGAATCAAATTTAACGCTTGTTCTTTATGAGAACATGATCTCTCAAGTCTTGTTTATAATGAAACGAATCATTTAGTGAAAAGTGTATCTAAGCTAGAGATGCAAAAGGCCGTCATATGCTGCCCGTTGTACTATCAGTATTACAACTTACAATTCAGGTGTTTTGTAGTATGTTTTTCACAGAATTATTTTTGATATAAAAGCAAACTCTAAGTTAAAAATTCTCCTATCTAAATCTCTGAGCACATACTCATATTTGTAGCTAATATATATATGTACTAAAATTCAGTTATCACGATATAGCCACTTGTCTAGCCCATGAAATTAAACATTAATAAGACACTATGATACTTTTGAGCATAAACTCTATATTTCTAGTTACTCTATACTATAAAAAAATGTTGATATCACGACAAAGATACACTTACGCATCTACGCATGAGAAATGAAACTTTCATCAGATAGAGTGAGACTAAACATCTGAACCCAAACCTGATGTTTGTAGCTACTTTGAATACTACAGTTCAATTCTCATGATACAGCTACTCATCTGATCCATAAAATGAAACGTTGATCTGACTCTATGAGACTAGAACACTGATCGCAAAGTTTAGGTTTCTAGTGATTATCAGTACCAAAATTCTGTTATCATGATTCAGCTACTCACTTGGTCTATGAGAAATTATACTCTTAGCTGATACGACAAGACTCAGAGCGCAAACTTCATGTGTATAGCTATTATTAATATTTAAAAAAAAATATCACGAAATAGCTCTCATCTGGTCCTAAGATATGAAACATTTGGCTGACACTAAGCCTTTGTGTGCAAACTCAATGTTTCTAACTGTTAGTACTATACTAAGATTATCATATATACTATTTTCACCAAACTTTAAAAAATTGAAACCTTGCTCCTACACTAGGAGACTAAACATCTAAGCACAACTTGATGTTTCTAGCTATTACCTAAACTATGATCCAGTTACCACAATACTACTCTTCGTGAAAATGTTGAGAAATTAAGCCTTGATCGGGCACAAAGGGGCTAAATATTTGAAGACAAATTCGATGTATCTGTCTATTACGTATACATATTTACGTTTAGTTATACTGTTTTCGAGTGAGTATCACCTTGAGAAACTATAATTTATTTTGGTACTATTGCATCAAATACAACAAAAAGTAGAACATAAATAATAAGTAAATAATGTAATATTTTTATAAAAGTATCAAAGTCGTTTATAGTGCGGTATTACCGCAGCGCTTATCAGTTTTTGTGTCTGTGTGAGTGAGCTATACGCGTCTAGTAGATCTCGAAGCCGAAATTGAACTTCTAAAATTTGAGAGCGCGTCCTTAATGTAACTATTTAATAAATAACTGATAAATATATTGAAATTTTAAGGTTAGAACATTGTTTCGGAAGCTGTGACGTCACGCGTTATGATCGTTGTTTCTATCACGTGACATGCTATCATTTTTTTTTATATCATAGAAGGCAAACGAACAAGTGGGTCGCCTCATGTTAAGAGATCACCGCCGTCTATAGACAATAGCAACACCAGGGGAGTCGCAAGTGCATTGCCATTGCCAGCCAGTTTTGGAGGAGGGAGGAATATGTAGTGGGCCTCCGGCGCTTTTACTGACCAAACGAAACGCAACAATGAAAGCACTGTTATTTCACGTAGGTGTTTCTGTGAGAGAGTGATAGTACCCCGGGCGAGCCGACCTAATTATGCTGAAGTCAGCAGTAACTTCAGAGTGGCTCTCCCACCTTCAAATAATTTGACGGCAATGAATTACCTTTAGTATCTATAACCCTATTTATTTTACCAATACTTGAAGAAATGTCTCACGTTTTTCTATTCGTTTCACGTACATAATATTTCGACCCTATAAATCTCGTGACAAATGTTCACGCAACAATACGCCTATTCAAGCGAAATTACATGAATTTTATATTTTGCGCGGAACAATGAACTGTATGCGATACCGCAGCTGCCACACATTATTAATCTGACTAAGCGTTATGGATTGTGAATATTTCAAATTTTACACATAACGTAAGTGAAAAAAACGCTCCATCTTTTTTATCAAATACTAGCCTCTGCCCGCGACTTCGTTCTCGTGGAATAGATACACTAACACTAACACGCAGCAGTTCTCAAAAGGGAAAAACATCCCGATTTTTAAACATTTTTCATCTGTGCTCCGCTCCTATTGGTCTTAGCGTGATTATATATAGACTATAACCATTCTTGATTAATGGGCTATATAACAATGAAAGAAGTTATCAAATCGGACCAGTAGTTTCTGAGATTACCCCCTACAACGTCACAAACTCACAACGTCACAAACATTACCTCTTTATAATATTACCATAGATATTTGATGGAGAAAAAAATAATATAGGTATTAACAACGGCACGCAAACTAGTTCTAATTAAATTATAATGTAGAACCTAATAATTATTAAATATAGGCTTATTTACACTACAGTAAAACAAATAACCTCAATTAAAAACAAACAATTTTTATGGTGATCCGTCAAACTATATTTTGAAATGTTTTCATGTCATACAAATATACAAACATATAATTACATCTAAATATTGTACGTCTTTCTTAAACTAAATTTAGATAAATAAAAATCAATCGCTGAACGTATGTAAGCACATCACTTTAGAACGACTACAAGCACCTATTTGACTAATTCCTTTTTTGATGTGTTCCAAATTGTCGGGACTAGGGTTGCATGAGAGGGAAAAGTGTACATTTTGGGTTCAAAAATATGATCCATATAAACAGTAAGTCAGTAAGACAGAAGACAGTAGAGAGATCTTCAAGAATAGTGAAAAAACTGAGATTTACATTCAGTAAGAAGATAGTCTCATTTCCTTATTTCGTAAGTAAGGGATATAAGATATACGTTATCCGACAATAATAAAAAAAATCAAGAAATCAAATTATAGTTGCCTCCAATCTAAATCACTCATTCAAAAACACACAGGAAAAAATTATTACAATCGGTCCAACCGTTTAGGAATTTCGTCACAAAGAACCGTACAAAAAATAAATATATAAAGGTATTAGTAAATCCCCAAATTCACTCTATCATTCAATTTCTATTAGTTCAAAATGTATACCTAGATTTAAACATTCGTTAGTATATATAAATATTTTGTAAAAATATTTTTGTGAAAGACAGACATAACAACAATTACAAAAAAAGTGTTACATATTTCAAATATATTGATAACAAACACATTTTTGTTACACATATCATACCCGATTAGGCCTCCCACGGCAACGGCTCAAGCCTAGGTGCGATCCCTCGGTAGGGAGCCCTTGAGTGCGTTGCTTGCGCGATACGGTGACACAAATATACATCACTGCTACAACACTACACGATCACCCCCACACACGTGCACGTCTACAAATTTGGACAGAAGATAACAGTTACGAAAGCCCTAAAAAACTTTCTAAGATCAAAACAAAAATAAAATTATTCAAGAAGTAAGAGTAGAAACTAAAGAAAATGATAAGAATACAATAATTCATTATAATACACAAAGAATTATATCAACAGAAATGTATGTTGTGTATTTATTTTATAGAGTCTTCAAATTGATGACTAAACCGCAATCCTTGTACGAATGCAAACAGTAACAAGCGTGACCTAGTAGGTATAATCTATGGTTAGTGTGTAAAGGCCAAAAATAAATAATCATGCATATCCCTGGCAATGTACAAGTCCTGAAGCGATATTGCATCACAAATTTATTTGTGGACTCGACATGACCGAAATGTTGTTTGTTGTTAGAGTTACTCGGACGCCAGACTTACGTCACTTATAACTGTGTTTTATACAGTTTTGTAGCATATATTATTAGAAAAATCTAAAGGTAGTCTTTTTTACTTCATTATTGTCATGTAAAACGTATAGATGCCTCGGCTTGCTTAAGCAGCTTAAAACCCCTTAAAAGCCTTATAAATCATGGTTGTCTAGAAATTTATCTTTTATATGGAAATCAACTTAATAATCATTCGATTTTAATTGAAATAGGTGCGTCAAGCAATTAAAATTATTGATGGAGATTGACGTCAAGCACAGTTTAAGCCGCCAACATCACAGCCGCGGCACCATAATATCCGCTCCGTTGATTAAATCGCCACGGAGACTGGGACAGTGTTATGGCGCCAGAATCCCGTTGTATTCAGCGCCTACATGTCATATGACACCTACACAACAATAACAAAGCACCTACATCTATCATTTAAAATACGTTCATTTATTATCAAGAAATATACTGTCGATTTTCTATACTATATACTATAATAATATAATACAATAATATTATAAAGAGGTAAAGCTTGTGACGTTGTGAGTTGTAGGGGGTAATCTCAGAAACTACTGGTCCGATTTGAAAAATTCGTCAATGTTATATAGCTCATTTATCGAGGATGGTTATAGGCTATATATTATCACGCTAAGACCAATTGGAGCTGAGCATCAATGAAGAATAATTAAAAATCGGGTTTTTTCCTCTTGAGAGCTTCCGCCGTGTTAGCGTTAGCCCAAAGTATCTATTCCACGCGAACGAAGTCGCGGGGTGAGGTTAGTATTTTATACATTTGTAACAAATTTGACTATAAAAAAATGCATACAGAAATGAATAATAAATATCTGAATAAGGTCTGGAGAAGGTCGTATTCAAGATGTTTCTAGATTTATCAACTGCAAGATATAGCAAATTTGTTATACGTAGTATTAAAACTATAAATAGCCACGTTTAAAAACCTTGAGATAAGATCAAGGATTTCAACGAAATCGTCTTATGTAAATATAAGAATATATTTATAGTAACAAAGAATTTACCAAAAGCTTTGGCCAATCGCATCTCATACAATGATCAGACAAAGCAATAAAGTAAATGAAAAAATTGTGCAGCACGAGAGGTCCCGGATAGCAGGATGAAATAATTTTTTCTCGTGATAGAGCACGCGATGGGGTCGATTGTATTGTCCTCCCACTTCAGTAGTTTTCGTTAATTTCCGGCCACATCTAGACCAATTTATTTTAAACAATCGCAGTTTACGAATATACTCTTTATATGTTTTAATCATACGCTTCCCATTGATATCGATTATTAAAACGATGTTGACTGCACTTTTTGTTTTCTTTTACGAACACTTACAGCTCTCTAAAACTTAAAAAGGCTATTGTACATCCTATTTCAATTTCCATTAAAATCTGTTGAATACTTCATTCTTTGTAGCTCAACAAAGGTAAACATAGTCTAATCCAAAAACGCCGACTACCAACGATATATCTATAGTCTCCATTGTCATATCTCATAGGCATGAGTCTCTCGAATGCTGGCTATACACGAAGTGAGACATAAGTTACTGTAATGGGTTTATCACTTTGTGCATGATTGTCACGACCCAAACAGGTAGATCCACAGGTACCCTCATACACAGGTAGTAGAGCCACGCTCAAGCTATTACTGTTTTCAGCATGTATGGGTCGGCTCATCTGGGGTAATATAACCCTCTCACAGAAAACCGACGTGAAGTAACATGGCATTGTTGCGTTTCGTTCAGCCAGTGAGAGCGTTGGAGGCTCACCTCCCCTCCCCTCGCCCCTCTCTCCTTACCTCTCCCTTAACCCTCCCTCCTTCTCTCTCCTTTACTCCTTCCCCCAAACATAGGCTGGTAACGCACTTGCGACTCCCCTGGTATAACACGTGTCTATGGACGACGGCGATCACTAAACATCAGGTGACCCATCTGTTCGTTTGCCTCCTATGATATAAAAAAACCCCATACCACCTCACTTGGTTACACAGATCGTTCCCCGAACACTTAATACCTAAGCTTACCACTACGACCAGGCAGTGTCACAAATGATGTACGATTGTTGTTATCCAATTGGACACAAATACCATTTATACTCAGTAGTCCGGTGAAGCTGTTAAGACATTGCTAAGTCAATAGCGTAGACGGTTCTAGAAAAAAAAACCATTTATACCCGAAGATTCCAAAACACATGATTATGGAAATTTCTAGCCGCATGGCTATGTACTGGCCTCAAATTGAAAATCTGTCGCCAGTCACCTATGCATGTACTTCGGCAGCTAAATTTGAAAGCCAGCTCCTCTAGATCTAGTGTGTTTACATCTTGGACCAGCTCGTAACAGGTGATATTGTGGTCAGACGCCAAAATATATATAAAATAAACTTCCTGGGGTTTGTGCTACAACCTATTCATTTGGCTGTGGAATTTTTTCACCCAACTATCGAATTTACCTATATACAAAATTCATTCCAAAAGACATATAAATCATTCAACATAAAACGACGCATCAAAGCATGCAGTTCGTTTCTTAGTAGCGCATTGTCAATTTTAGTTTATTAACTGATAGGGGAACATTGATCAGCTTCATTCGGAATGCAATGTCACGAACAAAAAGGTCATACAATCAATGTATTACGTATATCGATATCAAGTATTAAAATGCATACTTATAATTGATTAGTTTCGCTTGTGGTAATGTAAATTTAGTCTATCTCTCGGGAATATGCTGATTGGTTTTGTAGTTAAGGCATGAAAGAAACAAGAACACATACTCACTTTCGCAATTATCATAGTATTAGCTAACACTTGTTACAATGAAAAGAATAAATAAATTTTCATTATACGCAAATTTTGTCCAAGGTCGCTCCTTGTGGTACACCAAACAATAAAGTCTTTTCCAACGCAAACATTATTCACGGTTCATTTATCTTCGTTAAAAGAGACTTTGTAATTATGTACCTAGAGATAAAAACAGGACAAACAGAAGCATTTCTACGCCATAATAGTAAGGTTAACTTAGTCTGAAGCTTAACATATATCGTAAAATTTTGATAGCTAAATCTTGAATGTCCCATTTCTTTTTACACTCTCCATAAGTAGATATATTAAACTATATTGGTGGAATGACCTTAATCATTTGATTATGTGGACACGTCGGTGAGGGGTATTACGATAATAAATCACAGTTCATATTTCGTACACGCAATGGGAGTGTCGTTTATAATTTGCAACACAATTAGGAAGATTAAACTAAACGCTACAAGCCTCATGTAGGTATATGATGTAATACTTATAATGAAACGTATAGTCCAAATATTTTCATAGGTATAATATTTAACAGGCAAACAGAACGTCGTCATAATATGACACTAGATTATTTTTTGCTTACTCTGTCTACTCTATACAATAGAGACATTAAGCAATCTATGTTGGCTATTAAATTGTAACTAGTGGGCGCACAGTGGTCGACATTCGACCATAGTTAATTGATTTTTTAAAAGTTTGAACTTTACAGTTCTTTTGTCAAAGGGTATTTATTATACTTCTATAATCAAAGGTTTTCATCATGGCTACTCACTCAGTTATTTGCCATTTGCCATGATCTTTATTATATAATCATTAAAAAAAAATCTTTGAGTAAATGAAAATGAAAATTAATTATAAATTGGAAACAAAAACCATGTGGTAAAGCTCAAATTTTAACGAAACGTAACTTTACGAAAATAAAGAAATTTATCGCAACCCATGACACAATTTTCAATTAATTTTACACGACACCAAGGGGTGGTATTTCTGGGTAATATTGAATTAATTGTAGTCTATTCATTATGAGAAATAGTGATATGACCCGGAACCATCGTTTAGGAAAGTAATAGATGCACAATACATTCAAATAATGAATCCAAAACAAAGACTATTTTTAACACTACCATTAGCTTTTGAAAATAAATTAATTTTTGTTGCTACACCAGGTTGAACTGCATCAATGTAATCGCGGAGGTCTAAATTATAGATTACTTTTATGAACAAAATCTTCATTTAGATTATACAAGGTATTATTTGGCTCATTTTTTTAATAAATCATCATTTAAAGTGAGTTCGCCATAAAAAATAATAAACATTACAATAATAGTTATATTTTATAATATCATTGTTGAATGTAGGATGAAAAATGGTAATTAGAACGTAAGAGTAAAAAAAAATATATAGACGAACATAGCCACCTCCTTCACAATCTTTTTTGAAATTCCTAATTATTGACGGCTGTCAAAATGTCTTTTTTATTTACATGTGTATATATATTGTGTAAAATTCAAGTAGTAGTGTGAGTAGTGCATATTTTAATTAATTGAATGTACTTCTAATGCATTTTATATAAAATAAACAGCTTTCTGCACTTCTCCGCCATATAAACTTTAACTACGCCAAATTTCAAGTTCATCCGTTGACGGGAAATAGGTTAAAAAGGGATACAAAAAATTTGCTTCACGTATTAATATATAGATATTCACTAACTAGATTTCCACTCTAGACTTCGCCCGTGTTAAAGATCAATATAAAATCTAATAAAGTATGAAATATAGTTTACCATCACGTAGTAAAATTGACACTATAAAAACTACATGGAAATCTCTTAGGTGTGCTTTTGCCAACTTTCATGACGATTGATAAAATGTTGTTTAAGTTGCAAAATTAAGGTCGACGTACTGTACAGTAAAAGAGGTTAAAGTTTGTTATTGGGAAGTGCTTCCAAAATTGAAAGAAAGTTTTTATAATAAATGGAAAGAATACCTCGATGAGAGAAATAAGGAAAAAGGTATCTGGTATAAAACAATAGTATAGTCAGCCTCTTCATATACCGTGGTTTAATTAATATAACCTAAACAGACAATATATTAAGGTAGCTTTAAGACTCCGTTCGGGACACTGTCCATCGGGAAGTTTTGCATAACTAATGAGGAAAGTTGAATCTCCCAACTGCGATGAATGCACAAAAATTGAGGATGTGCATCACTTGTGGATGGAGTGTGCTAAGAACCGCATCGAAAGAGAGTCGTTGATGAGTAGTATAAATAGTAGTTGCAAGAACATAGGTATTTGTCAAAGCATCTTGGTTGAACCCTGTTCGGGTGACGCTAGGAAGCTGTTTGATCTGGTAATGATATCTCATCAGCGACTCTCATGATAGAGCTAGAAAGATTCGGGAACAGTGTGGCTGATATGATCGGTGGAATAAAAGCCCCTAAAACAAAAAGATTATCGATCTTAGATATATTAACATGTATTTTATATGTTTATGTATATATAGAACACATCTCTCTACTAATATAATACATGGGAACGTGAGTTACTTTGTTACGCTTTCACGCCTCAACTAATCAACCGATCATCATGACCTTTTGTGTACATGTTGTCAGGTGTATTTAAAAGAACATAGGGTACCTTCTACCTAGAAATATGTACTGCTCCCGACGGATAGGTCAAATGTACATTAATGAAGGCACAAGCGTAAATTAACAGTATACCGAATGAGTGTTTGAGGATAAATGTGAGATTTTATTACTTTACCGTGTTCAGTATTCAGAGAAAGGACAAAAATACTAAAAGATATAACAAATGCCAACAATATTTTCAAACAATCGTACGCTAATATCCTAAGCAGAGGCCGGACGACGTTAAAATTATAACCAGTGCCATCAGCAGCATTCGCCGGGCATTCCGTGAACATAAGTGCACGTTGCAATTTCAGCTCATAAAGTTAACACTAGGCATGTCCTTTAACTGGATAAGTGTGTAAAACTATAAACTACTGTTTACGTTCAAGATTCCAGTGTTGAGAATAAAGATGTTTAAAATGTTTTCTTCACTTTATGACTTGTGAAACGCAGTGATATAAATAGATAGAAGACATAAATCAGTTTTTTGTGTGCCTCGGAAAATGCCTACCTTTAATATAGTACCATAGATAATATAGAGTAAATACTAAGTGTTTCAAATTTCTTTTTTAAATTACAGGAGGCAAACGAATATGTGGGTCACCTGATGTTAAGTGATCACTACCGTTCATAAACACAAGCAGCATCAGAGGAGGCGCAAGGGCGTTGCCAACCTATGTTGGAGAGGGAGGGAAAGGAGAGAGGGAGGTGGGCCTCCGGTGCTCACACTGACCTGACGAAATGCAACAATCCAAGCACTGTTACTTGACGTTGGTGCTTCCGTGTGTTGGGTGGTACTAACCCAGGCTAGCCGACCCAGCCATGCTGAAACCTGTTATGGCTTCAGCGTGGCTCTAAAACTTCAATTTAAGAGTTATGGCTAACAAAGGAGGTCTTAAAAAGTCCTATCACTACGCTATGGTTTCACCATAATGTTTACCTTCGCTGATAACTCTGTCTCATTGCAAAAAGAAAAGCTATATTCGGAAAGGCTACCACCAAGCATTTTTGCATTAAATTTAATCTATACTAATATTGATGTATTAATATAGAGGTAAAGTTTGCGAGTTTGTTTCGTTGTAGGGGGTAATCTTAGGAACTCCTGGCCTGTTAAAAAATCTTTCAGTGTTACATATTTTACTTATCGAGAAATATTAAAGGCTATAATCATCACGCTAAGACGAATAGGAGTAGAGCACCAATGAAAAATGATTCAAAATCGTTTTCTCCTCTTGAGTTTCCGCGGCGTGTTAGCGTTAACCCAAAGTAACTATTCCACGCGGACGAAGTCGCAGGCAGAGGCTAGTAATAGATAATTTCATATAACATTTAATTTAACACAAAGATATAATATTAATGTTAATACGATGTAATATATGGTAGTTTTATTACGTCGTGAACGGAAATACAATTTGGCATCGCAGCTCGCTGAATCGGAAACTGGTAAACACATAAAATTTGGATAATGCGAAGTTGTGGAGAAACTTCTAAGGAATATGTCCTAAAAATATGCAAGATGTATTTTAACGTTTATTATGCGTCATTGCGAGCAAAATAAACGACATTCATTTCCTTATTTTAAAGATCTAAATTTAAGACATTATTTTTGATTTGGTATTCTATATTTTATAGATATGTATATTGCATACATATGTTTATTATTATCACCACATATTATAAAACAAAGTTCTCTACTACGTCTGTCTCTTCGCGATAAATATAAAAAATTACTTTTTAGTTAAATTCTTAGACACTTTTGGTCCTTATCTTAAATAAAAACTTTGTAACAAAAAATTAAACGGCCAAAAACAGCAAAAAATAATAAACATTTTACTTTATTAATCTCAATAACTAAGTCCTAAAACTGTCTCAAAATGACTTGTGTATACTTTTTTTTTTTAACTTTAATTTTGGCAATCAATCTTTCCGATTATTACTGCCATTGTCATATCTATATATTAATACGTGAAGCAAATTTTTTGTATCCCTTTTTAACCTATTTCCCGTCAACGGGTGAACTTGAAATTTGGCATAGTTAAAGTTTATATGGCGGAGAAGTGCAGAAAGCTGTTTATTTTATATAAAAGGCATTAGAAGTACATTAAATTAATTAAAATATGCACTAATCACACTACTACTCGAATTTCACACAATATATACACACATGTAAATATAAAAGACATTTTGAGAGCCGTCAATAATTACGAAGTTCAAAAGAGGTTATGAAGAAGGTTGCTATGCTCGACAGTATGTATTTTTTAAATCTTACGTTCCATTTACCATTTTTCATCCTACATTCAACAATGATATTATAAAATGTAACTATTATTGTAATGTTTATTATTTTTTATGGTGAACTCACTTCAAATGATGAATTAACAAAAAAATAGGCCAAATAACTCTGTATAATCAAAATAAGAATTTTGTTCATAAAAGTAATCCATAACTTAGACCTTCGCGGTTACAATGTTGCAATTCAACCTCATGTAGCAACAAAAAAAAAATATTTTCATTAGCTAATGGTAGTATTAAAATGTCTTTGTCTTGGATTCACCATTTGATTGTATTGTGTATTCATTACTTTTCCAAACGATGATACTGGGCCATATCATTATTTATCATAAGGAACAGACAACATTTAATTCAATTTCACCCAGTAATATCACCCCATAGTGTCGTGTAAAATTAATTGAAAATTGTGTCATGGGTTGCGATAAATTTCTTTATTTTCGTAAAATTATTTTTGGTTAAAATTTGAGCTTTACCACGTGGTTTTTGTTTTCAATTTATAATTAATTTTCATTTTCATTAACACAAAGATTTTTTTTAATGATTATATAATAAAGATCATGGCAAATAACTGAGTAGCCATGATGAAAACCTTTGATTATAGAAGTATATCCTTTGACAAAAGAACTCTAATAAAGTTCAAACTTCAAAAAATCAATTAACTATAGTCGAATTTCGACCACTGGGGCCCACTAGTAGTTAATAATATCACAAGCGTCGTGCGATCGTTTTCAATATTAAGGATCGTGTAAATCAATATTCTAACAAGATAGTGGATCCCTTGCTAGAACTTTCCTGGGAGTTTTTGTGGCATCTCAGAATTTCATGCTCCGTGGTATTATTTTCAATTCACTTCACTTATGCACAATAAACTGACTATATTACGTAAAAGACTACCAAATTTACACAACATAAAGTCAAATAACACAAGATTATGAATAATACATAAAATCCACTACATGGACAGACTTAAATCCCGCCAAAAACTCCTTAGGTATACTTACATTAGTTTAGGAACTTAGTTATTTAGATTTCTAAAGTAAAAGGTTTATTATTTTTTGCTTTTCAGTATTTTCGGCGGCTTCATTTTTTGTTACAAAGTTTCTAATTTATATTTTTTTTTACTATAATGTACTTATTGCTACATGCTTAATTTATTTGTAATATACAACTCAGAGGCTTGATTATAAAAAATCCCCTATTTTCCTACCCCTGCGGTTCTTTTTTCTTGTCAAAATGTATATGGGACCAACTTCGGGGTATACTCTTTTAAATCAAAGAATAATAATTAAAAATGCGATTTGATATGCACTACGCGTTCGACAGTGTCAGTTTTCTTGGTGTGGAAAAGTGGGGCAAGCGATGTGATAAGCATCGGCAGGAGATAGGAAATAAAAGGATAACATTGTTTGTAAGAATATTTTGTAAGAAAGGTTTTCTTTGTAATTTTTTTGTTTTTCCTTGTATATAACACATTGTGAAAATAATAAACAATATAGACGAAATCACTGTTATCAGCTAGTCTAACATAAATAGTTAATTAAGGCAAGGTATTTGTAAAGCTGGATTATTAATATACATATAACACCATGAGGCATTTGGGAGCTATAGACCATTGTTTCGTTTCCACTTGGCCGCCCATGTGATGACGCCACGCAACGCCACCTTGTTAAAACAAGTGAAGAGGAAGGCTACCGATATAGTTTTTAACAAGAAAACACAAAGAAACTCGCAAAGCAATTACAATGCCGTTTCGATTGCTCGTCCGTGAAAATTCTTAGTGCTTCGTGCACTCAATTTTGTTTGAATACAATGTTGTAAATGAATCTCCGTTACATACTTATTTAATTTTAGCATTCGGTAATAACGAGCATTCATTTCTGTGTTTATCTTACTGAAATACGATATTTCATTTTCATGGGGACTATATTATAATCGAATTAATTGTAAGATGTGTTTTTTTTAAGTCATAGGAGGCAAACGAGCAGACGGTTCAACTGATGTTAAGTGATCATCGTCGTCGTTACACACTTGCAACACCAGGGGAGTCCCAAGTGCGTTGCCAGCCTGTGTTTGGGGAGGAGGGGGAAGGTGGGTCTCCAGCTCTTTCACTGACCGAACGAAACACAACAGTGCAAGCACTTTTACTTCACGTCGGTTTTCTGTGAGAGGGTGATACTGCCCCGTGGCGAGTCGATCCATTCATGCTGAAACCAGTAATAGCTTCAGCTTCACCACCAGATTTTGATATCTATAGTCCCTATGAAAAACGTATCTAAAAACATATAGCTTATGTCAAAGTCTAAAATGTTCTCAATATGCGACTACCAGTCTTATCTTAAGTCGCTTCAACCGTTTTAGATATTCGCCCGGACACAAAACAGACACATTAATTCTACTTATATGTATCGAAACCGGCTAATAACGTGTTTCTCCGTTTATACACATCCTTTTTCAAAATCTTCAGAACAATCTGGCAAATATTGAGTAGGTGGTAGAGCCACGCTGAAGCTATTATTGGTTTCAAGATTAATGGGTCAACTCGCCCGGGGTGGCACCATCCGACCCGAAACCCTGACGTGAAGTAATAGTGCTTGTATTGTTGCTTTTCGTTCGGTCAGTGTGAGCGCCGAAAGACCACCTCCCCTCCCCTATCCCCTTCCGTCCCCAACTCAGCCTGGCAAAACACTTGCAACTTCCCTTGTGTTGCTAGTGTCTATGGGCGGCGGTGATCACTTAACATCAGGTGACTCGACTGTTCGTTTGCCTTCTATTATTTGGGAATAAATATTAGGTCTTTACCTATGAAATTGCCGTTTTGTATGAAAAAATTTAAACGAATTTTTTTCATGTATTTTTTATTTGTATTAATCGATGTAATCGCCCAAGCAATCAATGCATCTTTGCCAACGCGGTGTCAGTTTATTAATGCACTTCTTAAAGAAATCAGCTGGACGAGAAGCAAAAAATTCGTCAAAGGCATTTTGTACTGCCTCTCGGGTATTGAATTTTTTTCCAGCCAAGGAGTTATCCAAATTCTGGAAAAAGTAGTAGTCTGTAGGCGCAAGGTCTGGTGAGTAGGGCGGATGACGGAGAACTTCCAACCCCAGTTCTTGCAACTTGGAGACCGTCTGCTGTGCAGTATGAGGTCACGCGTTGTCGCGCAGGAGCAGCGGAGACGAGCGATTGACCAATGCTAGTTGGAGATGTGCCAGCTTCTCCATCATTGTGTTAAGTTCTTCACAGTACACATCTACAGTAATGCTCACCCCGTTTGGTAAGAAGCTGTGATGAATCACACCGGCGCTAGATTGCGTCAAATTCTTTTTATTGTAATTAAAACTATTTGTATTCGTATATAAATGAAATTAAGCATTAAATGATTAAATAATCCAAAATCCTTTGCTCCGTTTTGACCAATGTGTATCGTGGAATAAAAACATTCCATGACGTACGTCCCAAATAATCGTTGCTTCACTAACATAAGAGTACGCTGGTTTAAAAAGTGCGGTTTATTTTTAACGAATTATCCAAACACGAGCCGATTTTAATCACTTACCACTCGTACTATTCCCTAGTTGATGATAGACGGAGTACGGGAAGTTATTTATGAAATAAAAGGAATAGATATATTCTGAATCATAAACATGATTTGAAATGGAGTTACATTCTTTGTTTTCAATTGCTCGATGGGCATGTAGGGGAATGAATGGGGCAAGTGTAGACAGTTTTATATAACCACTGGCTGTGTACCCGACTTCTTCCGCGTGAAAACTTACGTAAAAAGAGTGATTAAATAAAGTCATGTGAATGTATTAGATCAATTTACTTATCTACTTTTCTCTCGTGCATAAGTCGCGTCGTCATTAAAATTACAATAACTTTTGATAGAATCGACCGATTTTAATGAAACAAAGACCAAATGTTACTCGAAGATATATATTTCTTCGAAATGAAAACGCTGTTGACCTGGAGAGGTCTTTACAGCTTCACCGAACTATTGTGGCGCTGAAGGCACTCAGCCGATTTGGGATATTTGGGCGACTAACTCAAGGATGCATGGCACACCTCGGCTAGGGCTGTCACCGGTTTTGTGCAAAAATCGCGACCTATCTGAGCTAACCTAAGCTATCTAGATATACGTATATGAGTTATTGAAACATGTTTGTGTACCAAGCATGCGTGCCTCAACACTCTTATATGTATTTTGTGTCGGAAAAAATCCTCTAAATTATGTAGGATAGGATAGGGAAAAATAAGGTTAGAACTCTTTGTCGTTTATTTCTCTGAAAAAGAAAAACAGCGTGTAGGCGTGCACGTGTGTATAGGTGATGTGTATGATGTTGTAGAAGTAATGTAAGGTTTTGTGTCACTGTATCGCGTGAACAGCGTACTCAAGAACTCCACGCCGAGGGAACGGACCTAGGCTTGAGCCGCTGCCGAGGGGGGCCTAATCTGGTGTGCGGGAGCGAAATGTACACCCAGACCACGACGGTGTGATCTGTGGTTATGCGGGCGTGGGCGTGAACACGCTCTGTTTGAAGAGACAGGCTGGTACTGATCGCTCGCTAACGTGATTGAATCAGAAGGGTCGGTAAAAATGTGTAGCGCTCGTCTTCTATACTGCACAGCATTGGGTACGGGTTCATAGTTAGCCGCGGATACCACTAACGGGCTGGGATGATTCGCGGCTTTTTCGAAATAACTACATGTGAGTGATTTTATATACGCCCGGACAGAATGCATCTCCAGGTCCCTGTGGACTCGTAGATATCATTTATGGTTTTATCACAGTAATTTAGCAGTGATGCGTATCGAAACAAACTAACGGACAGAAATAACAAAAATGTTTTCTATTACTTATTCCTAACCACGAATTTTTTTTTACTAAAATCTAATACGTACAGACATGTCAGATTTACTTTCTTATTATATGTATAGATATAGAATAAAGTTTCTAATGCCTGAGCCTATGCCCTCTTGATGTAAATCACGAGGACTATATTTCTGTAACGTCATTTCTAGCTGATTTCGTTTTTTTTAAAGATCGTTTTGTTTATATTTTAGCTGTAGCTTTGCATGCCACTACTGACCTGCTTTGGGTATTTCTCGTATTCTTGGTAATACGTTTTTAAGGTATATAAATGGTTTGTTATCGAGTATTAATAATTTGGCCAACGTTATTTATACGAAATTACTTCATCGATTTTTTTTTATATCATAGGAGACAAACGAACAGATGGGTCACCTGATGTTAAGTGATCACGGCTGTCCATAGACACTAGCAACACCAGGGGAGTCTTGCAGTGCAGTGCCCGCCTGTTTTTGGGGGGTGGGTATGGAGTGGAGACGGGAGTGAATCGGAAAATGGTAAGTGGGCTTCCGACGCTCTCCCTAACCGATCAAAACGCAGGAATGCAAGCACAGTTACTTTACGTCGGTGTTCTGTGCGAGGGTGGTAGTACCCCGGGCGAGCCAACCCATTTATGCTGAAACCAGCAATAGCTTCAGCGTAGCTCTACCACCAATATATTCTCTTTTGAATTTTTAAATTAATTATATGCCGATGTGCATCACTTGATGATGGCGTGTGTCAAGTACAGCGCCGAAAGAGAGCCGTTGATGAGTAGTATGAAAAATAGTAGCCACAACATTGATATCTGTCACAGCATCTTGCCTAATCCTGCTCGAGTGAAACTAAGATGTTGTATGACTTGGTAATGATACCTCATCAGCGACTCTCCTGGTGGAGCTAGAAGGAGCAATGGCGCTGATATGTTGGGTGGAATAAAAGCCCCTAAAAATAATTATAGGAGAATTATTTAAATTTTGTAATTTGTATATTGAAATTATTTATATTAATCTAGTTTTCACGTCTATTGGCACACGGAGCAATAATTATATACATTCGTATATAGTGTAATAATCAATCAAACTTATAATGAGCTGCAAAATATCAATATTACATTTACACAAGCCGCTATACCACGCGACGTTAGTTTTACGCAAACACTATACGGCCGGTTATGCTTACTAGCATGTCATTACGCGAAATTATCAGTGTTACCACAATAAAGTTAATTACTAAATGCACCGCGCTCACCCGAGGCAAGTTCGCGTTATCTTTTTTTCGCAAGTCTAACCTAAATAAAGCGAGACAATAAAGCAAGATAGCGAATATTCAGCGGGCGTTGTACATTTAAAACAGAACCTATTCAAAGAATGTAATCAATACGTATTTAACACCATGTGTTTATATCCTTCCAATAAAATAACTTTCAACGTGCCTAAAAAAGTTTTCACTAAAAAAAAAAACAGAACATAAACTTTTTATCCTCATGTGTGTTATCAGGTTTATATCAGTTTCTTTTCATCTGACCATATCTGCAATAGAATATTCTTCTCCTTTATCTTCCTATATTGCATCAGTAAATCAATTGAAAGTCAATTACAAAATATCTTCCGAGCAGATATACAAGAAAACAAATTAATAAAAACGCAATAGAAAACACACAACCTGTGATATCCTAGTTATGGACGTCTGTTTAAAAATATGTGAGACAAACAAATGTCAACTTAATTCCCTCTTTGATATTTGCATCAAAGCTACACTAATAATAAAAACCATCAGAGTACACCGACAATAGTAGAATGTCAAAACTGACAGCACTTTCACTTCTTGAAGCTAAATAAAACACGGTCCAATTTAATGCAAATAAAAGATCTTTATAACAAAAGCCCCATTGAGTTCGTGCCAAATTACAATTCACTATCGCTTTTGTTTTGATGAAATATTCATTTAATAAGTTAAAAAACAGGGTGTGTTGTGATGACACACGGTAGAAATGAAAATGCTGTATTACAAGGAAGCATTTTCATTAAAAAATTACAACAAAAAACTAAGGTCACGCGGTGTTCCCGGACGGTCACCATCGAAGTCCTGACCGCGCCCGCCGGTCTTTAATTTCGGTGATCGTACGAGAATCAGTGTTTTTAATACTATACCCATATACATACACAGCGTTGACATCACCACTTTTTATCACGCATAAGGGTTGTCAATCAGAATTTCAAAATCCTCCCAGCAAGGTCACTTCAAAAAGTTTTTTAATATAAAAAAGTCGAGGCAGTCATGAGGATTATCGACACAAGTGAAAATTGCAAACCATTAAATCACTGTATTCACTTTATGGATGATCGATATTCATCGATGTTTTGATGTCGATAGTATCGCCACATCGATGTTTTGATTTCGATAACATCGACGTTATGAGATCGTTGCATATACTAGCTAGAGACTAGAAATTTATCAAATCTGTAAGTCGTACGAATAGTGTTTTCTTTGGGTGACCTTTTTTTCGTCGCTGTCCTCTGTTTTTACAGACAATTTTAAATTGATGTCAACATCGATGTTTTTCTAATATCGCTCATGCCTAATTCACTTTTGAATTTCTACTATTATTTTACTATACCACCCGTCGCTAGTCTGACGCTTGCCGAGAAATTACAATACGGCCGGTCACGACGCGAAATTATAAGTTGATGTCCTGCCAAAGTAAGGCTCAAAGCGCCTAAAGAGGTGTTTGTAACTTTATTATTGGCAACCAATCTTACAGATTATTACTGCCATTGTCGTGTAGTTGATAATATTACAAGCGTCGTGTGATTATTACAATATTCTAACAAGATAATGGCTCCCTTGTTAGAACCGTATACTAATGCTAATCCTAACACCTATTATGTTCCATTTACTTATTCACAATAAACTAACTATATTACGTAAAACGCCACCAAGTTTACAAAATATAGAGTACAAATAACACAAGATTATGAATAAAATATAAAATATAAAAAAGGCTATCCATAGACAAGAAGGGAACAGATATGTCGACAACAATATGAATTGTCATAATAGATCTATTTATTATTGATTACTGTTGTATACAATCTTGTTACTACTTCAATGGATCAATTGCTTACGTGCCGTCAATGTAAAATACCTAGCCCTATACGGATCCTATAATAGACGATGTTAATGATATATGCGTACCATTAAATTCTATACTAAAAGTGCCCGCGGCTTCGTCTGCGTGGAACCTTATGTAAAGAACAGTGATTAATAAAGTCACCTCAATGTATTAAGTCCATTTACTTATGTACTTTTATCTCGTACTTACGTCACGTCGTCATTAAAATTACAATAACTATTGGTTTTATTGTGAACCCAGTACTCTAGCGGTGATATGTATTCATACAAGAAGACGGATAGACAAACATTTTTAAAAACAATTGAAATATATTTTATTACTTATTCCAAGTTATTGCAACAACTTTTTTTCACGAAAATCGAAAAGTACAGACACGTTTGACTTAAATTATTATTATATCTATAGAAGAATAGATATATGTAAATAAATAAGTCGTTAAATTTCAAAATGTGTTAATCCAATTTATCTTATTCCTTTAAACGAGCAGTTCTTGTATATTTTTATATTTATATATATTCAGGATATCGGAAACAGTGTCATCTATTTCTGTGAAACTTAGTATGTAGGTAGTTTCGGGGGCGACAAACCGATCTAGCCTGGTTTTATTCATAGAAAACTTTTTTTGACTGAGTTTTCAGGCAATGAAAAAATATAGCTAGAATATAAAGGTAAATTTCGCCGCCGCTGTCAAAACAAAAATTGCTCAGATGGGAATCGGCTGCTTCGAAAATCCTAGTAACCCCAGTTCGAATCCGAATGACAGCAAAAGAGATATCTTTTTAAATTTTTTTTTTGCAGATAAGGTTCCAATTTTGTGAGGCAAACCCAATGGTTTATTTTAATTAATAATGTTTTTTAAAGAACCGAGCTGGGCTCGTTCGCCCATGTACTAAGTAATAATAATAATTTAAATCCAGTTTATAAACACAGAGAACAAAATTCAAATTTTGCCTTCAATAAAAATTTTAGTTTCTTTTTTATAACCTTCATATTTAACATGTTTTAAAACTTATTTAAACGCATTGAACTTTACAGATTGAGAAAGCAACATTACGCTCGATTCTGTGACGAACTGAGTCGTGTATATTCGGCTCCAGTCGTCATCAACGTTTCCTATTTGACAAGGGTTATATCATTCCAATAATTACGTTATATTATTACGTACTATAATAATAATATAATATGTTTCGTACATAATCAATGTATATGTGTGCGTATTTATAATTGCTAATATTTATTAACATATAAACATTGATAAATATGTATTAACATTAATGGGCATGTTTTTGTTTTCACTTACTTGTATTGTGTGGTCATAAGCATATTTCGGGGTGTAAGGGGTGTCGAGTAACATCTTAAGACTTGAGACACCCAAGCCAACCTCACCTGCACGTGGTGCACCCTGCTGATCAACGAACGAGGCAATGGCGATAGCGGCGTGGTAGGGTTATACAGCCCGACTGGGTCGCAACCACCATGTACATGGCGAAAAACACCGTCATAGTGACTCGCTTTTGCGCGTCGCGTTTCGGGATCAGCCTGTGCATATCCAGTACCGGGTGACTTTCGTCATTATGACCGGCATGACAGCGGCGAACGACGATGGATGATCTGTCTCGCGGTGGTCGCCACTGTTTTTGGATTGTACTATGCTTACTATCAGGCATCCGACTTCAAAAATATATTAAAAAAAAATATATAATGGGTAATATAAGAATATTGTAATTGGATATTAATTTAATTATTAAAACTATGTGAAATGAAGTGTGTAAATATTATTTCACACTTATGAAGTTCATGTATGGTTGAAGACGGTTCTTTTTCTTTTGATATTTTTTTTAGGTTTTATCATAATAATTAGAAGAGTAGATAATCGAATTTATATCTTCTATACATATATCTTTAGATATATGAGAGATATAACACGAATAAATAAATTATATACCGTGATGGGACAGTCAACATACTTAGGTAGTGACAAGTCATGTAGCTGACAATGCTTGCCTACAAGTCATAAGGATAACACATTATTGACAGAAAAATGAACAAAAAAAGAAACCCTTTTACAACAGTTATGGAAAATCTTGTAAATTAAACCACTTGAGTTCGTATCGTCTGAAGTTTTTAATTATAACATGCACTCCTTTAATTCGATACACTACGTGGAACTTCGTAATATGAGGGCAGTTTTACGGTTTCGAGTGTCTCAAATGACAGGAAGCTGACAACAATTTCCTTCTGCACTCGTAACCCAAAAGTTAAGAAAGCTTGAACTTACGGTGTTTCCTTTAATATATATAAATTGATATAATTACTAGAATAATCTTAACAAAAGAAATATCGCTCAATGTAAATATTAAGAACTACAAGAACAGGATGGAAATGTAATAGAGTATTATTAATAAACTGTTTTTTTTTTTCTTATTTTTCTGTTCTGCAGACTCTTAGTCCACACCTTTTTTTTTGCTTTTGCTTTTCTTTATTGTCTGCGTCAAAAATGGTATCTGTGAGTGCTTATGCTGGATGTGATTGCGATAAAGAGGTTTAATAATTCGGTGGGATGCTTTCATGGTGATCGCTAAGAATGCACAACGGTCAGTAGGATATGTGAAAAAACAGGACTCGCCTTTGGGCTGTTGACACGGTCGTAGGAGGCCTCCTCTTCTTTCACTGACACTTCGATTAGCACCTTTAACTATTACTCTCAAATTGTATCTATCAACATTTGTAATGCAATTAATTATGAATATTCGATCACAGATACGTGCGTCGTAGTCATTATGCGTTCGGGCTGACTTAAGCACCGGAGAGGGGGTTGGAGGGAGGAAATATGACACTTCACGGATTTAAAGAAGGACGGATAATACCGTTGTGCATTGCAATGTCTCTTGACCATTTTAGCGTAAACAGTGAGCAACTATTGGGTGTTTTTTATTTATTTTGAATTAACCATTTTTAATGATGTTATTGGCTTTATGGCGGTATTTTATGATCCTTTATAGCCATTTTTAGATTATAATCCACAATGTTCCCCGCCAGAGCGTTCACGGCTCGGAGGATGAACCTACTAACCGCGTCATCAGTCACGTCGGTATAGTAGGCACAGGTGTCGGTGTGCCTGGATATCGCCACTTATATATTATACTTACATATAAAACAGTTATCACATAACATATATACTTATATTTACCTTAATAAACTGTTAGGAGCTAAAATATGACTGGTATAGGCATGACATAAGAAGAGATGAAGTCATATAACCAGAAAGGATTAGAGAAAAACCAAAAAACGTACAAATGGATTCTGTGAAGAATGACGTATGTATTAAATGTGTGAATGCTGAGATGACATCCCAGAGAGCAAAATTGACGGAAATATATTGTGCCGTGCCACTTAGTGGAATAAGAATAAACAGATAACGAGAAAAAGATGTTTTCTTAATGATTTGCAAACATATTTTTTATAAAATAATTCCATGTGCTTTTCAAATTCCATCAAAATATATAGTATTCAATTTGATTGAAACGTTAGAGCTTTCACTATAATAATTTTATTCAAAGATGCTGTCTGGAAATATCTAGAACTTCTTCATAAACATTCGTAGCAAGGAACAAAGCATTCCTGTCAATAGCATAGTTGTCTAGAATGTTCTACAAATTCAAATAGTTAGTAAAACAATTATAGACAAATATACAAGTATATAATATACCTCGTGTCAATGACTGCAAAATTGTTATCGAATTTTAATTCATGCTGAGTTCAGAAAACTTTTGACAATTTCAATATCATTTTACATCATTTGACAAATTTCAATTTGAACTCTGAGACAAAATTAAGGTTGTAACATAATTATCAATATATAAGACGTCATAAAAACACGTATTAATAAATCATAAAAATTAAAACCAGCTTCAAAAATATCTACCGTAAAAAATGTACCAGAACGTCTTTGATTATTATAAATGCAGTAATAATATCTCAATCATATCTCTTCTTCAATTCTAAAGTTCATTTGTGCATCTTTGAGATCCAAGGTCTTATTCTAATGAAAAATAATTAAAATGGAATATATTTTGAAAATAAAATAACCCCTTTCAAAAACAAAATCAAATCGGTTTGACGAGATCCTAAGGTAACAACGTGTTAAAGAAAAAATTGAAACTTTCAAAAATAAATCGAGAAGAGATGTCTCGTTTTTCTCCAGTACAAGCGAGACACCGATTCCACTGTACACAACACATTGTTTACTCCCACCATTTTTCGTCACACAAAAGTTTGCAGATTATAAATTTACAAACAATTTTAATATTATTTATGATCCATATGAATAAACCCATTAAAAATTAATGCAGAATGTACTCACAACATTAACAATCTTGAAAACCGTATAGGCGCAGTCAATAAGGAAGAAATTGATTATTGGAACAATCATACAATGACCTAAAATTAAACAAACTAAAACAAAATATAGTGAAATACATGTGAAAAAATTAAGAAAAAATAGTCCAACAATTGACAAACCCATTTAGCCAATATGTGCAGTACAGCAGTAGTACCACAGCGCTGATTTTCGATGGGTGCCTTTGATGATAAGCGGACGTTCAGTCGGTTATAATTAATATTAGAAAAAATTAAGACCAAACCTAATAAGAAAAACAAGTAACACAGTATACATAACACGTCACAGATGTTCACGTTAATAAATGTAGTATACATTGAAATAACCGTAACAAACTCAGCAATACCATTATGATCAGAATAACGATTTTCCCAGTGAATAAACAGCAAGGTGGGTCGGCCACGCCCTGTGGGTACCCGTGATAATAATACCTATCATAACATCACAGATGTACGATCGCAACCTTGACCGAATATACTCGAAGGGGGGAAACGTTCGGATTCTGTGAAATATAAATACCGATCAATAATTCAACAAAAGCATTCTGTAATCTTTATAATATTCTATCGTCTTTTTTTTTATACAAGTACTATCAATCCACCCAGACTTTTGATGCAATATAGTAATATGGTATCATAAGTGTCCAGTGTTTCCCATCCCTTTTCTAGGTCATGCCCCTCCTTAACATTTCTAAAATTTGTATGTGAACGCGCATTGTCATGCATTAACCTAAAATAGGAGCCAAAGGTTTGTGCGAATGGGTAGACATAAGGTCTGAGAATATCCGCAATGTAATTTTTAGCATTCATGTTTTCATTTACAAAAACGAGCTCAGTTCGCCTGTTCTTCATAATACCCGCCCATAACATAACTGTTGAGCCGCTGTATGGATGAACTTCCTGAACGCACCTGAGCCTTTCAGTATTTCCGGGCCGACGATACACTCGCACCCTTCTTGTATCAGGCTTAAACCCGAATTGCGACTCATCGGAAAATATAATTTTATCCCATTGTTCCTGGGTCCATGTTATGCGTTCTCTACACCATTCATATCGACGAGCGCGATTCCCGTGACGTATCGGTGGGCACCTGATTAGCCGTCGAGCTCGTAGGCCGTACTCATGCAGTCGATTTCGCACAGTTTGAGGACTTACATCAACACCACTTGAAATTTGTAGTCTCAAACTTATCTCTCGAGCGGTTAACATCGGCTGGCGTCTTGCAGTCAGTTGTATGTACCGGTCTTGCCGAGTGGTTGTACTCCTTTTACGGCCTGGATGCTGTTCAGCGAGTTCTCCTGTAGTATTGTAGCGCTGCTAGAGACGACAAATAACACTTCTGTGAATGCCAAAATATCGAGATACCTGAGATTTACAATTAAATTTTGTCGCTAACTTTATTTAAATGATTGGTAAAATTATAAAATCAAGACTAATCGTAGCAATTATAACGCACTTAAATTCAAACAAATTCGCAGTCATTTGAATTTTATGAAAAAACAAAACATAATCAAATTTTTTTTACAACCAGCCAGTATGTCATCAATAACAAAAAAGTTTACTTACCTACGCACTTTGTTTGAGTAAATACTTAGAAATTAATTAATATAAATGGTAAAATTTGTAATATCACGCGTGTTGCTTAGACTTCTTTGATGTGTGTATTTTGAAAATTTTAATCAGGGTAGACTATGTTATCGATACAGAAGTCAAAAATAATCTTTTTACAATTTTTGTCTGTCTGTCTGTCTTTCTGTCTGTCTATCTGTCCCTATGAACACGTATCACTATGAAATTACTGAACCAATCTTGACGAAACTTGACATATTGATAACTAATAATACGAGATTACATCAAATATACTTTTTGGCCCATAAAACGCAAAGGGTTCTCCAGGATGAAGGATTAAAGTCTAGAATCTAAGCCCGTCTTACTCTGAAAGTACTGAACGATGACTTGACGAAACTTAACACAGTCATAACTGATATTACAAGGCTACATCCAGGATACTTGTTGTCCCATAAAACGCAAGGGTTTCTCCAGGATAACGAAAAACAAAAATTTTTAGTTAACGTAACTAGACTTTTTTGCGACACCTTAGTACAAGAGCCGGCAACGTTGAGATAACAAGAATTTTAGAATAGCTGGTTCTTTAATTTACCAATATATATTTTTTTGTATCATAGGAAGCAGACAAACAGGTGGGTCACGTGATATTAAGTGACCACCACCGTCTATGGATACTAGCAACTCCAGGGGTATCGTAAGTGCGTTGCCAACCTGTATATGGAGGAGGCGGAGGGTAAGGGAAGGGAGAGGAGGAAAGGGGAAGAGAGGTAGGCCTCCGGCACTCTCATTGACCGAATGAAACACTACAATGCAAACAATGTTATTTCACGTTGTTTTTCTGTGAGAGGATGGTATTAGCCCGAATAAGCTGACCCATTCATGCTGAAACCAGTAATAACTTCAGCGTGGCTCTACCACCTACACAACTTATCAATATATCAATAGACAGAATTTAGGACACCTGGTAGCCGGTTAACGTTGTATTTTTAATGGGCATATTGTTTTAATTAATTCTGATTTATGAGTAAGTTTAGGTTTTTTTCAGTAACTTTTAAACGCATTTAAAAACATGAATTTATCACAGTCAGACATATTTTTTTATAAACAATCATATGCCCGCTAAAATATTTTATAAATAAAAATAATTAATTTCAGACCAATTATTTTTTCCATAGCAAAGAACAAATTTCATTTTATTAAACATTATTGATATTAAGATTTCACCATATACAATGAAACAACGATAAACGTAAACGTATGACTTGGGACCGATACAATGTTAAATATATGCGTCGATAACATATGCTGCCACAATTACCGCTATCTTTATAGTACAGTACTGCACCAAATTATAGCTATAGCTAAGTTATTATTTTTATAGCAATAAATCGGTCCAAATATTGAGTAAATAACTGAATTAGTCTGAAAGATGAAATTTGTACTTATTTATATATAAATATAGTTATGATAAAGTTACTACTGTTTCAACATAGTTTAAAATTACTTTTATTTTTACTTCTTAAAAATAGCATCAAACACATTATTAATGTTTTTCAATAATAATTCCATTTTAATAAAGTTTCAATGTTAGTTAAAAAAAGCTGATGGATTCTTTCCGGTATGACCTCTGCCTATGTAGGCAATATCGCCAATATCAAGTGTGACAAATACACGTTATAAATTTAATGCCAAATATTCAGTGTTACATAGTAGAATAATCTACAATAGAAACATATCAACATAGATAAATTACCAAAAGGTGATAGGCACATGTTGTGAGTGGTATAGATTATTTATAAAAATATATTGGAAATATATTTAAAATTCGTTTTCGAAACAGTTTCTAACTCTTAGACAATAGTTACAAGCGAGTGACAGTTGACGCTTCGACGCGATTTTCGACGCTTCGACGCGGTGTTCATATATTTTTCTTCAATGCAATGGAGTATAAAAAGGTTATACAAGTTGAATATAGTTATGATAAAGTGGTAGAGATATTTATTTAGTTTTATGTAGGTTAGTTTTTATCTTAATTGAACCCGGTAGATGATTCTACGAACGGGTTCTAGGCTTATATTAAAAAAAAAACATATAATCTGGGTATATGTTTGAGTGAGTCCGTGGATTGTTTAAATTCACAATTGGAAACGGTAGTTATAACTGCAATCGCGTATCCGTTTTATTAAATTTCGCGTTTAAAAATACAATTGATAACCAAGTGAAGATACAGTGATAACCACTTTGGTGCATACGAAGTTACACAGGTCAGCTAGTACCTAATAATTATTTACAAAATATGCTTTTTTGGTAAATTTGTCACCGATATCTAGCATTGCATTTAGATAACCCAAAGCGAAAGGGTTAAAGTCTTGTCAAGTCCATTTTTAAATTGTTCCCCAAAACTAACAAATTTCCTCCTGTGGGACGTGGGTCCCACGTTGTGAACCACTGGTTTAAATGATTTAGATTAATTCTTTGGTATTTTTATATTTACAGTACAACCGTCATGTAGAAAGTAAAAATCTTCAAACATTTTTTTTGGTTAGGCGTAGTTTTGACATGATATGCCGTAATGGGTAATTTTGATCTAAATTAAACTAGTGGAGCTAGGAGGCCACGCCCTTATAATTAAAAAAAAAACCTTGACAAATAATGTATCTAAACCGTCCTCATGAATTACTTTATCTACTGGTTAAAAACCGTATGAAAATCAGTTCCGTAGTTCAGAGTTTATGGCGAACAGACAGACGTAGTAGAGGACTTTATAATATGTGATATACAAATGCCGTAGTCCGGTGAAGCTGTTAAGACCTTGCTGGGTCAATAGCATAGTCATTTCGAAAAAAAAAAAAGTTATACAACTGAAATGATAGAGTTTTACAGTTGTGCGCGCATTACGCGAATACTACTAGATAGACTTAGACCAATTTTGTTTAGTTTTACTTCTTAAACTCTTGCCCTTTTTTTATCGATCTGATTACGCTATTGACCTAGCAAGATCTTAACAGCTTCACCGAAATACTAAGGCGAGCGCTTAAGGCACACAGCCAATTTTATTTGACAACTAACTTAAAGGGTGCACGACACACCTCGGCTTGGGCTGTTGCCTGATACGTGCAATCGCGACCTTTTTGAGCTAATCTAAGCTAACTATTCATACATATATGAGTTGTTGGAACATATATGTGTACCAAGCATACATACCTCAACAACTCTTATATATATTTCGTATCTGATAATTTTCTAAACTATTTCAGTTCGATAAGAGAAAAATATAAAACCCCTTCACTTTCATGTGTAAGCGTGTGTGCGTGCACGTGTGTGGAGGTGATATGTGTAATGTTGTTGCAGTGATGTAAGATTTTGTGTCACTGTATCGCGCGGGCAGCGCACTAAAGGGCTCCACGCCGAGGGAACGGACCTAGGCTTGAGTCGTCGCCGAGGGGGGGCTTAATCTGGTCTCTTGCAACTAAAACTGTAAAACTAATCACCAAATCTTCATTTTATATAATGTTATTAAAGAAACGACGGTTTTTATAGGTACTATAGAAGACTAAATAAATTCCCTAATTTCTATTTTTGCTTTCAGTTTCTTTTATGGTTCTACTTCCGTACCTAAAATATATAATCTATACTAATATTATAAAGATGTTAACTTTGTAAGTTTGTGAGATTGTAGGGGATAATCTCAGGAACTACCGAACTGATTTTAAAAATTCTTTAGAAAATAGAAAGCCACATTATTTATGAATGTCATAGGTCTATATTAACTATAGGCATATATTAACCCGGTAAATGAAAATACTTTTTCGTGGTAGTCGGATTTGCAAAGTAAGTTGGAGAAAAACGGTTGAACGAAAATGTTTCTTATGAACGCTGCCTTAACAGATATTGAATTCCAGAGAAAAGTTGAAAAGCTTGATAATGCCTACAAAAACGTCTAGCTCCTATATGTAAATCACAAAAGTAGTATTTTTTTTATTCAAAAAATAATTACTTTAATCGTTAAATGATTTTTATTGGTCGTATCATCAGATTCTTATCAATCGATACTAATATTATAAAGAGGTAAAGTTTGTGAAGTTGTAGGATTTTATCTCGGGAACTACTGGTCCGATTTGGAAAATTCTTTATATCTCATTTAGTCTATATATCTCATTTATCAAGGAAGGTTATAGGCTGTATATCATCACGATAAGACCAATAAGAGCGGAGCAACATCGAAAAATGTTTCAAAATCGGGACTTTTTCCTCTGGAGAGCTTCCGCTGCCTGTTAGCGTTAGCCCAAAGAAACTATTCCACACGGATGAAGTCGCGGGCAGAGGCTAGTATGTAATAATATAATAACTGAACCACATCAACGCGTAGTTGGGTCAGCTAGTAATAAATATAAGTCACGGGTATTAGCTAGAAAACAAGTAAAATAATTAAACAGGAATATGCATCAGATTTGGATCAACCACGACTCCATAACGGAATTCTACTAACAGACCGTGACAGCCAAAGGGTAACCCATGTTATATCAAATTTAAATCTAAATGAGTTTCGTAATTCATTGTAGCGAACATGGCTTCACATAAAACCAGAAACTGTCGCACATATATGCAATTACGTAATTATACGATCAGCGGCAAGGTCCCCTATGAATGCTGGCAAGCCTTGTCAATGATGTCACGCATACTATAAAAATGCGCACATATGTATTTCTAGATTATAGCTTCTCAATTTATGCATACCAATTGATGTCAATTTACCTTTAATTTGTACATTTTATTTGGATATCTTTTTGGGGGACTAACACTATTGCTACTGATGGCCTTCATAGCTTCATCGGAGTAATAGGGCGAGCGCTTATGACTTGCAGCTGTTTAACAAATTTAATATTCATTTAAATCATGACAGTTTTACTGATACAAAATACATAACATTATCACAGCATACTATAGAACAAAGTTCTCTGCTACGTCTGTCTCTCTGTCTGTTCGCGATAAACTCAAAAACTACTGAACGGATTTCATGCGATTTTCACCAGTAGATAATGATTGAGAATGATTCATAAGAAAGGTTTATGTATATAATTTGTTAAGGTTTCTTTATTATAAGGGCGGGAGAACGTTCGCCGGATCCGCTAATTACATATGTATAAAACTATTTTTTTTTTCGAAATGAAAACTCTGTTGACCTGGAAAGGTCTTTACAGCTTCACCGAACTGCTGAGACGAGCGCTGAAGACACTCAGCCGATTTGGAATGTTTGGGCGAGTAACTCAAGGGTGCACGGCACGCCTCGGTTTGGGCTGTCGCCTGTTTTGTGCAAAAATCGAGACCCATCTGAGCTAACCTGAGCTATCTAGATATACGCATATGAATTATTGAAACATGCATGTGTACCGAGCATGAGTGCCTTAACAACTCCTATATGTATTTTGTGTCGGAAAAAATCCTCTAAACTATATAGGATAGGATAGGATAGGGAGTATAAAACTAGCTTTTGCTTATGTCTCGAGAACAGTACTTTTCTGGATAAACTTAGCCTATGTACTTTTTTGTAGCTCTGAGTACGAGCAAAATTTTTTATATGTTTATATTTTTCTCCAGTTACCTTCATCAGAGTGACATTTTTATACCTACGAAGGCAAACTGGCACTCCTTAATTTTTCAATATAACATTTTAGTCCCAGTTCCTTTTTTCTCCTAAATTTGACAAGTCGAAGTCTTCATTTATAAGCCTCTACTCTTTATATATATTTTTTTTATATCAAAGAAGGCAAACGAACTGGTGGGTCACGTGATGTTAAGTGATCACCACCGTCCATAGACACTAGCGACATCAGGGAAGTCGCAAGTGCGTTGCCAGCCTGTATATCGAAGAGGGGGAGGGGAAGGAAAAGAAAAGAAGGAAAGAGGAAGGAGGTAGTGGTGGTGATTTAGATGGTAGATCCACGCTGAAGCTATAACTGGTTTCAGCATGAATGGGTCGGCTCGCCCGGGGTAGTACCACCCAACCCACAAAAAACCGTCGTAAAGTAACTGTGCTTGCATTGTTGCCCTTTCTTTCGGTCAGTAAGAGCGACAGACGACCACCTCTACCCTTCCCCACCAACATAGGCTGGCAACGCACTTGCCACTCCTTTGGTGTTGTTGACGTCTATGGACGATGGACGATGACGCACCTGTTCATTTGCCTTCTATGATATAAAAAAAACTCATGATAATTACGTCTTCAATCTTCAATAATTGTACAATACCAAATACAATTATTAAAATTTAGGAAATAAAATCACAAATATGTATAATGTTCGTATATTTTTACACTTGAGGAAAAAAATCTGTGACTCTTATCGTGACCATGGAACGATCTTTAGTAGATTTAACGACTATGATAAATACATATTATGTATTGTCTAAAGTCGGTTCATTCTTAGTTCAAAATCTGGTATATATATATAACATCGTTCATCGAGCCTCGTCGCCGATGAGTAATTGCATCGGACAATGTTTGCTTCGTTCTCACAAACTCGTTTCTCAAGTTTGTCTCTCGACTTTCAGTGACAAATCGGATCTAGTGTTTAGGAATGTTAATAAGCAGTTTGACGGTCAAGTTACTTTAAAAGTTGGATGACGGAGTTGCTAATGTGTTCTAATTTATTTCTACAATATTTAACTATTTAAATGTAAATGATTAAGCTATTAATATTACACGGGAAAGTTTCTGAGATAGGATGGATATTTTTGACTCTTGTACGTAAAAACTACTGAACTGATGTTGATAAAACTTTACAATAATATAGACCATACATTAGATAAACATATAGGCTATCTATACATGTTATAAGAATGTACATGTAATGTGTTTGTAATTTTTCGATTTTAATGAAAAAAAATCTTTCAGGTGTCTAGGAATAAGTAAAAAACACATTTCAATCATTTTTAGAGATGTCTGTCTGTTTGTATGACCACGCATCATTGCTAAAGTACTGGGTTCACAATAAAACTACATCTAGAATAGCATAGTCTTTGCTTTATTAAAGTGGGTTCGATCTATCAAAGTAATTGTAATTTTAATGACTACGCTGCGTAAATGCGAGAGAAAAGTAGATAAGTAAATGGACTTAATACGTTCAGCTGACTTAATTATTCACTGTTATTTACATAAGTTCCAACAAGCGGACGAAGTCGCAAGCATAGCTAGTAAGTTATTGTTTTAATTGGCCAATGTGTCGAGTAAAGTTGAAAAAAATCAGCCATTCTGAGAGGTCTCTGGTTGCTTAAACCTTTAGATATTCACAAAAATAGTGTCCTCGTCCTCTATCTTTCTATCTTTCCTAATCTTTATTTTATCTTTCCTAATCATTACATATTATATAACAAAATCCTCTGCCACGTCTGTCTGTCTGTCTGTTCGTGATAGATTCAAAATTAACTGAACGGATTTTCATGCGAACTTCACCAGTACATAAATTGATTCATTTGGAAAATGTAGGTATATAATTTGTCAAGATTTTTTCTATTATTAGGACAGGACAGCATACGCCGGGCCGCTATATCTATATAAGAGTGGGAAACTGTTAAAAACATCTTCCTCTGTTTCTCAGCCGATTTACTTCTTTTTTTTTGTAGCTATTGACGAGCTTAAAATGGACATAGGTTTTTTTTCTATGGTCGAAGTTCGACCACTAGACTAGCATTCGTTATTACAACATTTCAACCAGAAAAAAGTATTGTTCCTGGGGGATAATAAAATTTATATTAATTCTGTTGAAGCCGTGAGTAAAAACTAGTTATTTTTAAAGAAATAAACGCAGATGAAATCATGGTCGTATTATTTATATGAATATTAGTAGTGGCCGTGACACTGAACGCGTCCATTTTTTTTTTTTTGTGACAAATAGTCGCGTTATAGGAAATCAGATATAATATAACTATTGACCCAGCAAGGTTTTAACAGCTTCACCGGACTACATATAAATAATCTCCGTATTCAGATCTACACATACCAATTTTTCAGATATTGATAAACTAAGCGGGAGTGAAATGAGTAATTTTTACATATAGACTTCATTATACTAGTACCTCGATCGAGTTTACGTAATCACCAATATGTGAGGAGTGACGTAATTGATAAAATACTCATGATACTGCAGGACTAACTAAAAGAATGATGTTCCGTGTTAGTCCGTTGGTATTTTCAAATGGTCTGTCTATTTCTTTGTGTGCGGATATCGCCAGTTAGAGTTAATACCGAAAATGTAACAATTTAACTGAATAGGTAACTGGATTATGTACATTTTTTTAGTATTAATAATAACTAATATTATCATATAAATAACTCAATATATGTAAAAAGTCTCTTCGAGAGACCGCTAGAGTTGAATCATCAGGATTATATCATATTCTTGATTTCAAACTAAGGGACCGAGATTTCTGTTCTTTGTCACTAGTTTATAATATTGCAAATTTTTTTGTAAGTGGTTGAGCCACGCTGAAGCTATCAGTGGTTTCAGCATGAATGTTCGGCTCGCTTGAAGTAGTATCACCCTCTCTTTGAAACCCGCCGTAAAGTAAAAGTGCTTGCATTGTCGCATTTCTTTTGGTCAGTGAGAGCGCCAGAGGCCCACTTCCCTTTCCTCTGCTCCCCGTCTCCTCACCCACCCAAAACACAGGCAGGTAATGCACTGGCGACTCTCCTGATGTTGCAAGTGTCTATGGACGGTGGTGATTACGTAACATCAGGTGACCCGCCTGTTCGTTTGCCTCTTATGATTTAATATATATATATATATATATATATATATATATATATATATATATATATA
>JACEII010000059.1:1919979-1977262 GCA_014332785.1 Antheraea mylitta | reverse complement strand
TGTTCGGCCGCTACCGTTATGAGATTTTTATTACTAAAAGTACACAAATATGACACAATTTCACTATTATCCCCCAAAGCTTCACCATACGTAATCATGGGCTGCTTCTGTGTTCTAGAAGGTGCTCGAAACAATAGACGGAAAATCACGAAATATACTGATGACTTGAAATACCATCATATAACAGAAAATACTTTCTGCTAGTTCATGATATATATGGATGTAAACAAGATATGCTAAAAACGAATCTTTTTAATTTTAATAATGATTACAGCATTTTTATTATACAAACTAGTACTAATTAAACACAAAATAGAATTTCACAAGGTTTACATATACTACTGATACCAATAACTGATATTTTATAGGTGCTCCGAATGTCAATAAATTTTGATAGCCACTAAGAATCTACATCTTTAATTGGGCCACTAGACTAGGTCAATTGATATGGCCTTTTTAACACAGACTTCACGGATAATTGATGTTTTTAAACACCATAAAACATTATACTATTTTATGTATATCCTGTGATTTATTGTAATATTTTTACATGTATTTCAAAATTATAAATATGTAAAATTTTATCTGGTATATGAAATTATTCATATATTGATTTGATGCTTATAAAAATAAATAGTTTAAATATTGATAATTGTATTATAAAGTAATAACATATTTTATAATACATAAATGAGGAACAATGTATAAACTTAAAATATTATTCATGTCAGACAATTATATTCAAGGTACTTGCCCCATGAAAAGGAATTAATTCAAGGCCGCTAAAATATACTAGACAGATGTAGATGTTATCTCTCAGAGTACAAAATAAAATATTATATGATGACTTTGGAATCAATGTTTGTGAGATAAAAGAAACCAACACAGACAAGAGTATGCTTTATTTCTTATATAGTTGTTTATGAATAATTTCATATGAAAAAAAATTAAAATTATGTTTAGCACAACAAATAGGAATACTTACAAGATATGCTTTCAGTTCCTTGAATATTGGTATAACATATATAATATTGCATTTCAAATATATAAATGCACATAATTATTGTACATTAAATGAATTATTAAATGTTGAACATAAATAAAAACAATAATAAAAAATATATAATAATGCTAATAAGTTTCTTAGTAGCACCTATATATTTATTCTCTTTATTTTTATGATATAATATTTTTCATGTACGATTATATGGATGTTTTCTGCCACGAAAAATTCGTTCTTATTGAAATGCATTACGGATTATGTCAAAAACTTTATTTACGATTGGATTCAAGACTAGCGTAAAAATGTTCACGTTCCGTAACTATGACATCATATTGAACAAAGCTATTCGGTAACCTGAAAAAACGGCACATACGCCCAAAATAGGTCATATCCCTGTTTAGTCACCACCTAGCCCAGATTCTCCCGGTTTGGCACACGACGGTGGGGTTGCGCAGCGTTCACGTTTCGACACACCGAATAAATAGCATAATTCAACGCATCTAGCAAGAAATCTGAATGAAAAAAATAATCATAGACCTATAAAGGTTTTTGCGGCTCGACGTACAAATATCAGAGAAACATGTTTTGGAAAATTAAAAAAAAAACAAAATTTTCTACCTGTTTACTTTTGTTGTCGACACCGTTTGCTTTGCAGTCTGGTGCGGTGCCGTTGTTTTCATCACTTTTTTCACTTTTCACACCCTCCAACGCCATATTTAAACTAAAATTTTATACACTGTCATGCGAGAATTGTAATAGAAATACTTGTTTCACTGGATAAGAATTAATTTCTCAAAAATTCAATACGAGCGAACACTCCCATAGACAAGCAGACCGTCACAACTCACAACGCGCCGTAACGCTCGACGCATTGAGCGCGAATGACAAAACGGGAGCGAGAGAGCAAACCTATCCAGGATCAAGGGAAGGGAACAAAAACGAACAGATCAACAGACCCACTACATATTACCGATCCCATGGGAAATACACACTGTTCATTTCTAAGAAATAAAATCATATTACATTCATTTATAAATTACATGTTACCTAGTTTATAATTCAGCTCATTTATGAATCGAAATTTCTGCACAGATGTATATTTAAATAATTTCTGGTTCTTTTGTATTGAAAGTCAAGTTTTACTGATGATTTCATTCTACTATTTTATCAACAAAATCAAATTTTGGCGCTAAGTACCACACAGCGTATATTAAATATACAGATTGGAGATGATAAAAAGGACAGATTGATATTTTTTATATCAATTATCAATTCGTAATAAAAATATGCTATTAAAAAAAAGTTGTCACTAGAAAGGTAAGTTCCTACAAAAGTATGATTTGAATAACCTCTATGGGCCTATTTAAGCGATGAAACTTTATTTTTATTTGTACTACCATAAAAATTAATATACAGTACAGTAGTATATAAAAAAAACATTTATTTTAAATATTTTCAAGAACTATTAGCTAATTTCTGTAGTACAGATATTTTTCTACCATTTTCTACCATAGAGATAAAATATTTACTCTGAGTCTTATTGTCAACTTCAAATAGTGTATGAATTAATAAATTATTGTTCTGTTGAAAATACTTAATTTTATATACTTTCCTTCAGTGCATGTACTTTATTTAGAAACCTAAGAACAAGTTTGTTGTAAAGCATGAGCACGAAATAAAGAATACAGAGTATAAGCCAGTGTTCAGTATTATGCGAGACCTAAAATCTTTAAACGCGAAGTTACAAAGTGATACTAGATGGCACTAAAAGCTAAAAATATCGATGTATAGGGAGATACATGACGTCACCAGGCTATCTTCACAAATTTCAACTTTTCCGCAAAAGGCAAAAACAGGTTGTTCATATCACCGTGAAAATATAATCATGCATTTGTTTTTATAAAAAAATAATATTATTACAATATGGGACTTCTATTATTGCTGATATAAACAAATATTATTAATTCTGATTCTACACAAATCTAAAAATTATTTTTGATTTTTCTGTTTTCAAATTTTAAGCGAATTTTTTCATTATACAAAATAGGTACATAACTCATGCATACTATACATTTTACAATGTCTAAAAGTTACAAAAAGCCTCCCCGGCGGGGAATCGAACCCCGGTCTCCCGCGTGACAGGCGGGGATACTTACCACTATACTACCGAGGATATTACAAGCATTTTGAAATTATAGTTTTGTTACATATACTATGAATTTTATTTCTAATAGTAATTTCATAAACTGTTATACTACACAGTACAATGCATAATGCTTTCTTTCTTTAAGAAAATAACATATTGTTCATAAAAAATATTTACTTCTTTTAAAGAATTACATTGTATTTTACTTGATTACAAATGCGTAGAAATCATTAGTAAAAAAGGTCTTCATTTGTAAGACATAGTTTCTACTGTAGTCCCGTAAAGCTGTTAAGGTCTTAATAAGCCAATATCGTAGTCGAAAACGAAAAAAAAACATAATCTGTAGATGAGATCAAAGTTTATATATAAATAAAGAAAAACGGAGTAATCCTAATAGGTACTCATAGTTCTGTGAATATGTATTGTGCTGTATAAGATTGAATAGTAGGTACTTGATGGGGCTGATGAGGCAATAAAAAGGGAATAAGGAAAAATAAAAAACCGGCGTGAAAATAAAGAAAGCGTGGAGCGCTTGATGGCCTTTAATATAATTAAACAAAATAACAAGGACCCCAAATAAAGAGCGTTGACTAAACTGCAACTCGCCTCCTAATACAGAGCAGCGGCGTTAAGCGAAAAGAATCGCTCTCCTCTTGTTGTAGTTCGGTGAAGTTGTAACGGATCAATAGCGTAATCATTACGAAAAAAACTTCTCTTGTTTGTTATATGATACGACACGAACAGTGGCGGATTTGCAGTCTTGGCCGCCAAAGGCCCTCAGGCCATATAGTAAGTACCAGCTACCCCTTTCTCAGCACCCATCACATTGAGTTCATAATTAATCTACTTTTTGTTAACTTTTTTAAGGATTTCTGTTATACGATTCGGTGCAGTGCGTCCCACCATAATATGTGCGGGCCTTTAGAATATTTATGTACTTTGAGTTATTCCTTGTTATCATCAGTGAATTTTTTGTCACGATTGGCCGTCCCTAATATCTGGCCGCCTTAGGCCCGGGCATCCTGGACCTTAGGGCAAATCCGCCACTGGATACGACACGATATAAGTTGATATCTTGCATTCGCCATTAATCAAAAATGCGTAACGTATAGCGTTGTCTATTATAATGCGTCAAAATTCAACATTCTTTTTTTTTAACTTTATTTTTGGCAACCAATCTTTTAGATTATTACTGACATTGTCGAGTAATCAATAATATTACAAGCGTCGTGCGATCACTTCAATATTAAGCGTCGTGTGAGTCAATATTCTAACAAGATGGTGGATCCTTTGTTAGAATCTTCCAGGGAGTTTTTGTGGCATCTCAGAATTTCATGCTTCGTGGTATTATTTTCCATTCACTTCACTTATGCACAATAAACTAACTATATTACGTAAAACACCACCAAATTTACAAAATATAGAGTCCAATAACACAAGATTATGAATAAAATATAAAATCCACTACCTGACAGACTAAGATACCGCCAAAAAACTCAAACATTCTTCTTATTTGTCGAATGACAACGAAAAAGTTTCTTTGTGAAACGTCTGCATGCTCCGTATTCAATTAATGAGATGTAAGCCAGATAGATCGCCGTATCTGGAGCGGAGCTATTAAATTTATTTACTAAGGTCCAATTAGTTCTAATATAGTAATAAACGAATAAGATCATTGAAAACAATCGCGTCCACAACATAATATATTATATGCTTAAAAATTTAATTACAGTTTATATGAACGTCCATAACCCGTTGGGATGAGTTTTCCTTGGTCACTATACAGTATAAGATTGCTTTGTTGAACGAAGCAATAACAATTCCGTTTCTTCTTATTTGCGGTTGTTTTCCCATGATATTTCACTGATCAACGTTCAAAGCAGCTTGGGGTGATCTAGGTTTGTGAATTTCATTTCATTTGAAAACAAACACGTATCATTACTAACTAATTTTGTTTACTTTTTAGTAACCAATAACGAGATTTAGAAATAGTTCCTTATCTATATATTAATACGTGAAGCCAAAAAATTGTACCCCTTTTTAACAGTCCTCCTTGAAGGGATGAACTTGAAATTTGGCATAGTTAAAGTTTATATCGTGGAGAAGTACAGAAGTTATTTATTTTATATAAAATGCATTAGAAGAACATTAAATTAATTAAAATATGAATTACTCACACTACTGCTTAAATTTTACACAACCTACAATACACACGTGTAAATAAAAAAGGCATTTTGACAGCCGTCAATAACGAAATTCAAAAAAGATTGCGAAAGTGGTTCCTATGCTCGACTGTATGTATTTTTTTACTCTTACGTTCCAATTACCCTTTTTCATCATACATTTAATAATGATATTATAGCATATAACTATTATTATGATATTTATAATACGACTTACCTTCGATACCCTATATGCTCTTTGAATTTAACTGGGCAATTGCAGGTTAATTTTACAATAATATAATAATTTTAACGTGAATGACGTTGCATGCATTATATGTCCTTAGAAATCGATTGGTCAAATTGTAGGTTAATTTTATAATCTATACTATAATAAAACTGTAACAAGTCGAAATCTGTACATTAAATATATTTTGAAAATTTTGATCAGGGTAGACTATGTTATCGATATAGAAGCCAAAAATAATCTTTTTACAATTTTTGTCTGTCTGTCTTTCTGTCTGTCTGTCTGTCTATCTGTCTGTCTGTCTGTCTGTCTGTTCCTATGAACACGCATCACTCTGAAACTACTTAACCAATCTTGACGAAACTTGACATAGTGATAACTAGTACTACGAGATTACATCAAATATACTTTTTGTCCCATAAAACGCAAAGGGTTGACCAGGATAAAGGATTAAAGCCTAGAACCTAAACCCGTATTACTCTGAAAGTACTTAACCAATTTTAACGAAACTTAACACAGTAATAATTGATATTACAAGGCTACATCCAGGATACTTTTCGTCCCATAAAACGTAAGGGGTTCTCCAGGATAACGAAAAACAAAAATTTGTAGTTAACGTAACTAGACTTTTTTGCGATACCTTAGTACAAGAGCCGGCAACGCTGCAAGAACAAGAATTTTAGAATACCTGGTTCTTTAATATATCAATATATATTTTTTTGTATCATAGGAGGCAAATGAACAGGTTGGTCACGTCGTGTTAAGTGACCACCACCCTCTATAGACAATATCAACACCAGGGGTGTCGAAAGTGCGTTGCCAACCTGTATATGGAGGAGGGTAAGGGAAGGCAAAGGAGGAAAGGAGAAGAGAAGTGGGCCTCCGACGCTCTCACTGACCAAATGAAACACTACAATGCAAGCGCTGTTATTTCACGTCGATTTTCTGTGAGAGGGTGGTATTAGCCCGAAAGGACACTTGATAGCCGGTTAACGTTGTATTTGTAATGCGCGTTTTGATTTAATTAATTTTGATTTATGAATAGGTTTATGAACATTTTTTTTTTTCAGTAACTTTTAAACGCAATTAAAAGCATGAATTTATTACAGTCAGACACATTCCTTTATAAACAATCATATACATATATACCCGCTGATATATGTTATAAATAAAAATAATTAATTTTAAACCAATTATTTTTTTCCATAGCAAAGAACAAATTTCATTTTATTAAACATTATTGATATTAAAATTTCACCATATACAATGAAACAACGATAAACGTAAAGGTATGTACGTATGACTTGGGATTGACGCCATTTTAAATATATGCGTCGTCGACCATCAGGCTATACGAAACCGAAATAGCTTGCGCCGGCGAGGTGATATATCTCGGCGTCACTTTAGATAAACACTTAAATTTCGATTAACACACAGAAAGAGTGCGAAACAAAGCCGTATGGTCTTGGGTCGTCTCTATCATTTGATTTGTCATAAGAGTAAAATGTCCCCCAGACATAAACTCACTTTATATAAAACTTGCATCCGTCCGATTATGATGTACAGTTGTTCGGTCTTTGCACATGCGCAAAATCGGATTCAAAAGATACAGTTTCTTCAGAATCGAGCCCTACGTAAAATAACCGGTGCCCCATGGTACATCCGCAATAAGGATCTCCACAGGAACCTAGAGATGCCTTCTGTCTGGGCGTATATAAAATCACTCACACGTAGTTATTTCGAAGAAGCCGCGAATCATCCCAGCCCTTTAGTGGTATCAGCCACGAACTATGAACCCGTACCCAACGCTGCGCAGTATAGAAGACGACCGCGACACATTCTTACCGACCCTCCTGATTCAATCACGTCAGCGAAAGATCATTAGCAGCCTGTCTCTTCAAACAAAACGTGTTCACGTCCACGCCCGCATAATCACTATCACGCCACCGTGGTCTGGGGGTAAATTTAGCTCGAGATTAGGCCCCGCTCAGCAACGGCTCAAGCCTAGGTCCATTCTCTTGGCGGGGAGTCCTTGAGTACGCTGCTCACGTGATACATTGACATAAAACTTTACATCACTGCTACAACATCACATCACACACATCACCTAAACACACGGGCACGCCTACACGCTTACATGTTGTTTTTCTTTTTCAGAGAAATAAACACACAACAAAGAGTTCTACCATTCTTTTTCCCTATCCTATCCTATATAGTTTGGAGAAATTTTTCCGACACAAAATACATATAGGAGTTGTTGAGGCACGCATGCTTGGTACACATGCATGTTTCAATAACTTATATACGTATATCTAGATAGCTTAGCTTAGGTTAGATCAAATAGGTTGCGATTTTTGCACAAAACAGGCGACAGCCCAAGCCGAGGTGTACCGTGCACCCTTGAGTTGGTCGCCCAAACATCCCAAGTCGGTTGAGTGCCTTCAGCGCTCGACTCAATAGTTCGAAGAAGCTGTAAAGACCTTACCAGGTCAACAGCGTATACAATTCGAAAAAAAAAATGCGTCGATAACACACGCTGCCACAATTATCGCGATCTTTATCGTGCAGCCAGTACTGCACTAAACTATAGCTATATTCTATTCTATATACATTATTTTTATAGCAATAAATCGGTCTAAATATTGAGTAATAACTGAATTAGTGTGGAAGATAAAATTTGTACTTATTTATATCTAAATATAGTAATAATAAAATGACTGCTATTCTAACATGGGGTAAGATTACTTTTATTTTTATTTCCAAAAAATAGTATCAAGCGCATTATTGTCAATAGCAAAAATGTCTTTCAATAATAATTCTATTTTAATAACGTTTCTAAGTTAGTGGAAAAAAACATCCTAAAATTATTTAAAAATCAATATTTTTGTCTGTGAACGTACGATATGCACAAATAAACGCAACTCTTACCGGCAGCCAGGTAGCCCGTTGTTAGGAAGAATATAATGTATAAAACTGGCTTTATTGATTCTTTCCGGTATGGCCTCTGCCTATATAGGTAATTTCGCCAATATCAAGTGTGAAAAATACACGTTATGTATTTAATGCCAAATATTCTCAGTATAACTACGTAGAATAATCTACAATACAAACATATCAACATAGATAAATTATCAAGAAGTGATAGGCACTATGTTGTGAATGGTACAGAGATTATTTATAAAAATGTATTAGAAATATATTTAAAATACGTTTTAGAAACAGTTTATAACTCTTAGACTATAGTTTCAAGCAAGTGACATTTGACGGTTCGGCGCGATGTTTGACGCTTCGATACGGTGTTCATATATTTTTCTTTAATATAATAGAGTATAAAAAGGTTTTAATACAAGTTGAAGATGGTTATTATCATAACCATAAAAGTAAGCGGTAGAGATGTTCATTTAGTTTTATGTAGGTTAGTTTTTATCTTAATTGAACCTGGTAGATGATTTTTTTTTCTCGAAATGACTACGCTATTGACAGAGCAAGGTCTTAACAGCTTTACCGGACTACAAACAACGGAGTGGTAGATGATGCTACGAACGGGTACTAGGCTTATTTAAAATAAAAATTACATGTAATCTGGCTATATGTTTCAGTGAATCCGTGGATAGTTTGGATTTTTGGAAACGGTAGTTGTGGCTGCAATTGGATACCAGTTTTATTCATTTTTTTCGCGTTTAAAAATACAATTGAAACTAGTGATAACCAATTTGGTGCAGACGAAGTTGCACAAGTCAGGTAGTAATATACTAAGTAAATTCATAATATACACATTAATAATTAAATGATAAACAATTTATTTTTAGTACATTTATAGAACCAGTGAAATTATTATTCTTTTTAGTTTATTGGATGTCAAAATTTTTAGGTGACAGGAGTGCATTTATTTCATTTCATTTGACTTCATGTTGTCATAAGAGTTTACCGCCTGTTTTTTTGTTTCAAATTTATACTCAATTTCAATATTAATTTACACTTAGTTTTTTTTATGTTTATGTAATTAAAGATCATGGCAAATGGCAAAGAACTGAGTAATCATGATGAAACCTTTGATTGTAGAAGTATACCCTTTAACAAATGAACCCTAATTAATTTCAAACTTTAAAATTTCAATAAACTGTGGTCGAATGTCGACCACTGGGCGCCCACTAGTTTTTATTAAAGCATGGACGAATTATAATTTTTCGTCATGTTACACGATCTTTATGTCTACTAAGATTTTTACTGAACGGATGTTTACGGATTTGACATGGTAATAGTTTATACATCGGAGTAACGTATGTACATTTATATATTTATATACAAATTTCTTCTGTACGTGTGTATGTCACTGAACTCCTCCTTAACAACCGGACCGATTTTGATGAAATTTCATGTGCATGTTCCAGTGATTCCGAGAATGGTTTAGATTCAATTCAATTGGACCCGGTACGTGGCGTTACGGTTGGCTTTTAGGTTTTTTCTAAATTATCAAAGCTGGACAACGTCCGCCTGGCTCGCTAGTATGTCTATATTTTTCTTATGAGAAAACAATAAAGAGTCGAAATTCAAAGGAAAAGAACTGGACGGAATTCGTTGAAATTTGGTATAACAATAGTTTTTACCCTGGAGTAACGTACAAGATATATGTTACATACAAATGTACATTTAAATATATTCATATCTTATTTATAATAGAGAGAAAATCATATCTTATTTACAACAATATTATTCTAGAAAAACTACTCTGTGGGCCTTGAGAATCGATGGTTGAATTTTTATATATCTTTATGATTTTGATCTACATTTGAGCTACAATATTTATACTCTTTGGTAAATAAAAACTCAATAACATTGAATTAAAACAAAACTCGAGCCAGTCACGAGGACTGCCGACAGTAGTGAAAACTCAAATCAAAGCAACGAATATGCTCTTTTTTGAATTTTCTTACCAATTATAGACTGAATTATTTCATGTTCATAATTTGTAAATTGCAATTAATGACACTACTTTGATTTTCACATTTATTGGCACGAATAATTATTAATTATATTTTTTTTCTCGAACAGACTACGCTATTGACCTGGCCAGATCTTTACAGCTTCACTGGACTACTAAGGCGAGCGCTTAAGGCACACATAAGGCACCGATTTTATTTGCAATTCGCGACCTATCGGAGCTAAGCTAACTATTCATATACGTATAAGTTGTTGAAACATATGTGTACCAAGCATACATACCTGAAGAACTCCTACATATATTTCGTATCGGTTAAAAAAAACGTTGGTTAATCTATGCCTTAACCAATTTGTGTGTTCCATCCTTGTCAAGGAGAGTGCTAACCGTCTCTCCTTTTAATAGACACAATAATTATATACACTTTTATATAGTTTATTAATTAATCAAAGGTATAATATATGCACAAGTTCAATACAGATTATCAAAATTACATGTACACGGGCCGCTATAGGTACTACACGGTCGCTAGTTTGGCGCAAGCGTAATACGTCACGAGCATATAGACGTCATCGATGATGGTCGGTGACGCGAAATCACAACATTTAACCTATCCATAAATTCAAACACGTGAATGATACAGTTGAGTATATACAACCTCTGGCACAACAAGCTTGTCGAGGTTATCGATGACACGAATCTATATGTTTTCCAGTACCAACTTTTTTTAAATAGATTTTTTTTTATTTGGACCACTGACTGACCATTAGTAACAAGAAAAAACTCTTAGTAAAAGTTGGATATATTAAAATTTGGGTACTAAAAAAAAATGCATGGCAGTATAAGCTATATAATATTAAAACAGGTGAAGTTTGTGAGTTTGTGAGGTAGGAGGGGACAATATCTAGATCTACTAAACCAATTTAAAAAAAAAATCAACAGAAAGCTATGTTATTTGTGTGTGTCATAGGCTATATATCAACTCAAAAAATGAAATTGTGATAGTCGGATTTGCAAAGCAAGTCGGAGAAAAAACGGTCGAACAAAAACGTTTGTTACGAACGCTGCCTTAACGATGAGAGATATATATAGGATACGGATAGAGTTCCTGAGAAAAGCTGTAGAGCTTGATAATGCCTACAAAAAAGTCAGCGACAGCATATGTCTAACTTCAAGGTTTTCTTATTATCAGGGCGGGAACACGTCCGCCGTGTCCGTCAGTATAGTTTGAATGGATAAAGAACAGAGTTCAGTGTAGGGATGTTAAAAAATAATCGATTTTCATTTAAATCGATTATTATTTTATGATAATCGATCTTTTATGATCGATGTTTATATCAATATTAATCGATTTTTTAAAAATTTGTAAAAATCGATTATCTAAATTACGAATTTATAAACATTTTGATTTTGATTTTGATAAACATCTATGCGACGGATGAAAAAAATCTCAAAATAAGTTCATTATTATTTACAATTGAAGAGTGAGCATAGTGAGATAATATAGTTGTAAAAATGTAAAATGTTTTCTAGCCGCAAAACACCTAAAAGCGGCTGGCGAAAGTATTTTATAACGAAAAAGAATTATACCACAGTAATATGCATGCCCCGTTCGATAGAATGAAAAATGTTGTAGTGAAACTACAAATTTAAAAAGAACATAGAATGAAAACATCCCACTGCATTATAAGTAACACGAGTTACTATATCTTATAATGATTGTTGTGGTTCTTATGACAGCCAAATACCGCACTCTGTAAAATTATAAATGTAATAAAACTAAAAGGGTCTGTCATGCGAGTACAACGTACTTCAACATGTTCACTAAAAATGTCTTATGGTAAACTCGATATCGATAAGTTTACAAAACTATAAATTATTATTGAAATTATTCAATAAACAAATTCTTCAATTTTAATTTTGTCAATTACACTATAATTAATATGAAAAATTAAAAGAGAACTTCATTGTTTTGAATTTTAAAGTTAGAATTAATGATGTTGTCATTTTGTTAGGATGTTTATCATTTCATTTTTATTACGATATAATGTTTAATAGTACTGAAAATTTCTATGGTATTTAGTTTCTATATTCTTTACCTTGAAAGTTTAAAGGAACATTCATTTTTATTTTGTTTTGAACTGGTTATTTTTGATACGTATCATTTAATTTGATTTTTAATCTGATAAATTGTTATTTTGAATCTTTAGGCTTATTATAGGAATATGCAAAGCATGTTTATTTTTAAATATTATAAAAATCGATTTTTTCAGAAATCGGTTATTTATTTTCAATAAAATCGATTTTTGACAAATCGATTATTACTGAATAAAGAAAAATCGATTCCTAATTAATCGATTTTTTTCCATTAACCTCACATCCCTAGTTGAGTGTTGACTCCCCCCGACCGGTCAGTATGACACGAGGCGCTTTAGACTTGATAACAACTATTTTATCAAACATACCTATATATATTATGTATATATGTATGTACTTTAATTGTACAGTTAGTGCAGTTTAATGATTTTATTTTTGTTTTGTTTTGTTCCACTTTAGGGTATTTTTTAACTCAATTCACTTGAAAGATATATGTCAATAGCTTTACAATCCAGGGTGATCGGTTCATTTTGAAAGTTTTTTTTTTCGAACTGAATATGCTATTGGCCTTGCAAGGCCTTTACAGCTTCACCGGACTACGCCCTACTCATTATCAAAGATTTTTTTTCGCTCTTTCAGCAACGTATTGTTCTATACGGCGAAAAATAAATCTTTGAAATTTTGAGTCCTAAATTGCAATCCTATCAAATTTGTTTTCATTTTACATTTTTTTTCGATTTTAAATACAGTGGGAGTTTAGATATCGTTTTCCTTTTTTTTAAAACTTAGAGGCATTTAATGCTACTGTAATGGACCAAAACGCTGTTTGTAGATAATAAGGGACTTTTTAAAAGCAAACGATCTGGTGGGTCACGTTAGGTTAAGTGATCACCACCGTCCATAGACACTAGTGATACCAGGGAAGTTGCAAGTGTGTTGCCAGCCTGTATATGGGAGAGGGGGAGGGGAAGGAAAGGGAGAGGAGGAATGAGGAAACACAACAATGCAAGCACTGTTATTTCACGTCAGTTTTCTGTGAGAGGGGTGGTACGGTACTACCCCGGACGAGCCGACCCATTCATGCTGAAACCAGTAATAGCTTCAGCGTGGCTCTACCACCTACTGAAACTAATATTTATAATTTGTTGATTAAACATATCATAGTGCAATCTTTATGAGTGACTTATCTCATATCATTATGTCATTAACACAAATATCGGGGCATCATAACATGTATTCCATATATATAATAAAATCCTTGCTTATCTACGTGTACATTTCTCGTCAACTTTTCTGGGAAGTCTGAATATAATCCTGAGTTCGGGGTTGCGCATAATATTGTCAAGAACTTAATACTAAACAGAGTTACAATATCATTATACAAATCTTAAAATTGCAATCTATTTATCTCTAACTTGCCTCTATGTTATAAATACAATATTTTTATATTATCCAATAAGAAATATAATATGAAAGAGTTGTTGAGATACGTATGCTTGGTACACATATATGTTTTAACAACTCATATATATATATATATGAATAGTTAGTTAGCTAGGTTAACCTATAGGTCGCGAATTGCATGTAACAGGCAACTGCCAATCCGAGGTGTTCCGTGCACCCTTGAGTTAGTTGCCAAAAATAAAATCGGCGCTCGCCTTAGTAGTTCGGTGAAGCTGTTAAGACCTTGCTAGGGCAATAGCGTAGTCAGTTCGAGAGAAAAAAATTATACTTGAATTTGTTTTCTGTGAATCTACATTCGGAGCGGTCAAAACACAAAAAGAATATGATATGAATAAAATGTTAGAAATAAACAGAATAAGAAATAGATTTCTAATATTGTATCATTAAACCTTATTAATCTGATTGAGATTAATATACTTTGTTTTAATAATGAATATGACTGTAAACACATTATTTATTTAGAAATAAATTCTGCTCAAGGTTTAGACGACTTTGTTATAGATTTGACCTTATTTATACCTCGGGAGCAATAAGGAGTAAAAGCGTAACAAACAGAGTAATATACACATTTATAGTATTAGTATAAATTTTCTTGCATCTTTATATCTAACAACTCTTGTAGAAGTAGTCCGGTGAAACTGTTAAGACTTTGCTAGGTCAATACTGTAGTCAGAGGTAAAAAAACCCTCTTGTAAAAGAAGACAAACATGTGGCTTATAGTGTCTCAATTTTCAAATTACTTCCAAAAAAGATGCCAATGCTTTTTTTTAAATTTAAAATCAATCTTTCAGATTATTACTGCAATTGTCACGTAGTCAATAATATTAAAAGCGTCGTACGACCATTTCAATATTAAGCGTCGTGTGAATCAATATTCTGTGGATCCCTTGTTAGAACCTTCCCGGAAGTTTTTGTTGCATCTCAGAATGTCATGTTCCGTGGTATTATTTTCCATTCACTTCACTTATGCACAATAGACTAACTATATTACGTAACACCACCAAATTTACACAACATAGAGTCAAATAACACAAGATTATGAATAAAATATAAAATCCACTACATGACAGACTAGAATCCCGCCAAAAACTCTATGCCAATGTTAATAAATGTATTGATAATATAATGTGTATCTCTTTGTTATTAACTATGTATTCAATATATTTGCCCTATCTGTATCTAGTTAAGTATAACGCATTAAGAACCTATCAGATATAATGCCTAATGGTAGTGCGTTTAGTTGGGTTTGTGCAGTCCGTACGTTTTACACGTATATTCAAAAATAAATATTGTTACATTTCGAAGTGTTTATTCAAATTCAAGTGGTTCAAGTCTTTTCAAAGTAATTAAAAGTATATATGCATTTATGAGTTGTTTTAAAAATAAATATACTCGACTGATACAAAAATATAAAATAAAAATTTTCTGTTGCATCGCACGGATTAAAAATCATTCAAAAAATGATTAAACGTAAGTTATTTTTTTGTTATATTTAAATTTGGTTACAATACGACTTTAATATTTGTTTTTTTTTTATCTAATAATTTGATATATTTATTCCCCACTAAAGTTTTATTATTTATTGATGGTCTTTAAATTTATATGCACTCAATTTATTATTTTATTGTAACACAATTTATATGAAATAAAGGCAATGATTTGTGTAGATAACATATCGTTAGAATGGATGTAACTAATTTGTGACTACGCAAAAACGTTGTCAGGACGAGGTGCGTTGAGAGTTATTTGGTAAAAAATATCATGTTATTTTTATTAACTTTGTTAATTAATTATTTTTATTATAGGTTAAGACCTCGCTAGGTCAATAGCATAGTTAGATTTTAAAAAATCATGTTATTTAATCATTATAAAATATCTTTCAATTAATATTTCATTGGTATTTAATAATGAGAGTATTAATTTGTAGATACAGTTGCTTTTTAATTTACACTCCACTTACAATCCAATTACTACTGGGGTACATAAAAAGTATAAAATGCTAATTGTTTCTAAACTGACACCACCAGCGCCGTGTTCGTAAGATCTAGTTCCCTTAATAGGACCATTCAATTAAAAAATAATTTACATACCATCATTACTAATGTTATAAAAAATGAATCGAGGTTTGTTTTTGCTTGTACTTTAAGCTTAACCACTACATTATTATGATAACCGGCTAATTACATTTTGCATATACACTATTAGGGTTATAAAATTGGGTATAAGGTACTTCTCGTTCAAAAACAAGTTACGGTTTCCGTGTATAAGTCAATTTTATATTAACAATAGCCACAAGGAAAAACTATTCTATCACAAAGAGATAAAATTTATGAAAATACTAGAGGGCCCGGTGGACGTTATCCCGCCCTGATAATAAAAATAACTTTGCCAAATTATATACTTCAACCTTCCTCATGAATCACTTTATCTACTGGTGAAAACCGTATGAAAATCCGTTTAGTAGTTTTTGAGTTTATCGCGGACAGACAGACAGACGGGGCAGAGGACTTTGTTGTAGTAATTTATAGGCAATAACTAAATTATGTATTCATTTAATTCTGAAAAAAAATCTTTCCCTCAAAAATAGCTAATTTCTTGGACTATGTTTTATTAAATTTCATGTTATAATTAGTTGGTGAAAATCGTGTAACAGCCAGTCCTTCATGTTTAAAATTGTATCATACTATTTAACTCCTACAATTTTTTTACAGAATTTAAGGTACCATTGTTAAGTTTTAAACTTACTCCTTAGCTCGTAAGGAAAAGTGTAACGATATATTGTCTAGATGATTCTTTAAAAATGTCTCTTTGTACCAGTAAATGTCTCACTAGAATTGGTTCAAAGGTTAGTTCGAACAACCATTCTGATCTTCATTTTTTTCTAGTACGGACGATGTAGCCGATTGCTAGAGTTATTATATATTAATATATTCTTCAATACATTATACAGCATAATTAATAATATTTTCCATGATCTGAGTACGTAAACAGATATCTACGTTATGCGTCACATCTCTTATATGAGGTATTTTCAGGGTTGTCAAGACATAAATGAAAATAATTTTATTGTAAAAGATAATCTATGCTGACGTTAATGGAGCTTAATATCTATTCGCACTCTTCCCTACTTCGTATGTTGTACCTATCGTTGTTTTCCTTGGTCATATGAGAAATTACTTGTCATTACAGTTAGTATACATTCATCCAGGAGCGGACATGAACTTTGTAACTTTTCCTAACAAACGCTATCCACCAGTTACATTACTGCATACAATATACGCTACAGCGTATGAAGAATGAGAAAATCATTATAAATAGGGTAAAAATTAATAATAAGGGTATCTGACCTAATTTGAACAGATAATGGCGGTACTATAACCTTTGGATTCCGCGACGGTTAACATTTATTTGAATCACATAGTGATTGGGAGATCGCGGTAAAAGAAAACATTGTGAGAAAACCATATTATAAGTGAAGAGCATTTTCTCGTGCATTTCCAAGTGGCTACCACCTTGCAATTGTAATATTGAGAAACACCAAGCGAGACTAGAAAGAAGAGAAAGACTTTATCATTAGAACAACTATGCAATCAAATTAAATTACACAAATAAATTGATACATTTAAAAGTGACAAAGAAAGTAATGTCCAACAATTGGTAAACCCACTCAGCAAAATATGTAGTACAGTGCTGCAGTGATGATTGTCGATGGGAGCCCATATGATAATAAACGGACAGTAGTCCGGTGAAGCTCTTAGGACCTTGCTAGGTCAATAACGTAGTCAGTTCGAGAAAAAAAAAGGTAAGCGGACGTTCAGTTGGTCCTGTTAACAGTTACGGACTATGGTTAAGACTATTTCTTTACATATTATTCAATACGCTAAAGAGCTTACTCAGATTTTATTTCAATTTGTATGGTGGACGTTTTAAAATTCGCCATTTTGTTTTTATTTCGCTTTCGTATATTATCATTAGGACATAACAAAATTGTGAAAACTGCAAAATTGTAGTTTTACAGGAGTTGGTTCTAATTTATCTTGCAAGATTTGACCTAAACAAATTAACCAAGATTACAAACGAAGTAAAAGCTTATATCACAAAATAAAAAATACTGGGTATTAAGGAATAACGTGTCCCTCAGAAAAGTTATTATAAAACTCAGCATTATCTTTCGTTTCACTCTAACTTTACAACATATTAGACAAAACTTTAAACATTTAATAGCCAGCGTGCAGCCGACGTTCATTAATTTATAAGACGTTATCACGTCAATAAATATCACATTTCGATATTATAATATAGTTGAAAATACTGACGCTAGACCCTGGTGTTGGTAACCCTATTCAATAAATAAGAATTGAAATACCAATTACGATAAAGGACTACCAATTGATACAACGGTATTCTTAAACGACATTAAATGTTTGTCATTGGATAGTGTGTAATATTAAAGATGGCCGCCGAATAAAGGAAATATTACTATCATACTTTGTATCCAAACTGAGATAGTGAGTTTCAATTGAAATATGTAAATATAAAATTTCATTTTCGTATAAAAAAATATATATTAAAATAATTGTATAAAAGGGAGATATTATAATATTTAACAGTCTTTATAATTTTATGCTTACAACGAGTTATTCAAAGAGATACATAATTGGTATTCACACTATATATTTGTCTTGTTTAATTAATGTAGTAATTGTAAGTTTTAAGTAATATAGTAATTGCGACAATATATCGAATAACCGGTAATTACGACATAATGTCATCAGGATTTATATCGATGTAATAATACAAGTGATGATAAAATTATATCGAAAAATATTTCAAACTTAAAAAATATTAATAACATTGAATTCGATTACATTTTTAAATTTTGTGAGAATTTAAACAACATACAACTTCGTTTGTACCGCTTTTATTTCTTGTTTGTTCCTCAAAGTGAAAAAAGTTATAGCATTTTGCAACTTTGACCCGTGCCTGCTTTGAGATATCAAAATTCTGTTAACGGGGTTCGATTACAAATTATTTGGAAACGTTTGCGCCACTTTTACCTTTTCTTTTACTTCAAGCGCGAAAAAGAAACAGGAATTACAAATTTAAAAAAAATGTAGCTGTCTTAGTTTAAAATAAACCAAATATCTATAAATGAAGTTGGTAGTGCAAACATATGAACTTGCAAGTAACAATTTAACTTTTGCAATATGTTAGAAATAAAGAAAATATTGGAAGTTAAAAATTTTCAACAAAAATCTAGGACTTATAAATTTTCAAATTTTCGCAAATTGATTAGTGAGTATCGTCGTGTAATCGTGGGTAATTACAGAAAACACTTTTTAAAAGTATCTCTCAAGAAAAAAATCTAAAATATCCAGATATGACTTTTGATTCAGGTAAGTATCGACATAAAAATACATATCTTGTTACAAGTATTGTATCTTATATGTAACATCTAACAGAATGAACAAGCAATCAGCACCAATAAAGCATTTCTACTTTGTTTTATTAACGTCCCAGTCGCGTCACATAGCAAACTGTCCGAGGTCGAATATGACTACTAGTTAATTGAAGTAAATTAGTAATATACATAAAAACGTGTCACGTTTATCGTGTTATATATAGTTCTTCTGCCAACTACTCTCGGGAGCCGTCTTATCCAAAGTCTCATTCAGGCTAGAACAACGTTTTTTTTTTGTCAATTTCACAAAAGGCCCATACAATTATTTTTTTATATAACATAGGAGGCAATCGAATAGTAGAGTCACCTGATGTTAAGTGATCACCACCGTCCATAGACACTTGTAACACAAGGGGAGTCGCAAGTGCGTTGCCAGCCTGTGTTAGGGTGGAGGGGAAAGATGGAAAGGAGAGAGGAGAAGGTGAGAAGAGGTAGTCCTCCGGCGTTCACGCTGACCGGACGAAACGCAACAACGCAAGCACTGTTACTTCACGTCCGTTTTCTGTGAGTGGTGCTACCCTGGACGAACCGATCCATTCATGCTGAAACCAATAATAGCTTCAACGTGGCTCTACTACCTACCAATATACCTCGTGTTATACATAGTTCTTCTGCCAACTACTCTCATGAACAGTCTTATCCAGTGTCTCATTCAGGCGTTTTATTGTCAATTTTAAAAAAGGCCCAAGGATACTTGAAGTTGGTAGAGCCTCGCTGAAGCTATAACTGGTTTCGGCATGAAAGGGTCGGCTCACTCGCAGTAGTGCCACCCTCTCACAGAACAGCGACGTGCAGTCACAGAGCCTGCATTGTTGCGTTTCGTTCGGTCAGTGAGAGTGCCGGAGGACCACCTCCACTCCCTCCTCCCCTCCCCCTTATCCATTCCCCCCAAACAAAGGCTAGCAACGCACTTTCGACTCCACTGTTGTTGCAAGTGTCTTTTTTTTTTTCGAACTGACTACGCTATTGACCTAGCAAAGTCTTAACAGCTTCACCGAACTACTAAGGCGAGCGCTTAAGGCACTCAGCCGATTTTATTTGAGCAACTGGCTCAAGGGTGCACGGCATACCTCGGCTTGGCTGTTCCCTGTTACATGCAAACTCGCGACCTATCTTAGCTAACCTAGCTAACTATTCATATATGTTTGAGTTGTTGAGACGCATATGTGTACCAAGCATACACGCCTCAACAACCCCTCCATATATTTTTTTTATCGGAAAATTATAGTTTTTCCAGTTCGATAAGGGAAGAAATAAAACCCTTCCACTTCCATATGTGAGCGTGTAGGCGTGCACGTGTGTGGGGGTGATCGTGTAGTGTTGTAGCAGTGATGTAAATTTTTATGTCACTGTATCGCGCAAGTAACGCACTCAAGGGCTCCCTGCCGAGGGATCGAACCTAGACTTGAGCCGCTGCCGAGGGGTGCCTAATCTGGTGTGCGGGAGCGAAATTTACCCCCAGACCACGGCGGCGTGATCTGTGGTTACGCAGGCGTGCCGTTGCAAGTGTCTATGGACGGCGGTGATCACTTAACATCTGTCTGTTTGCCTCTTATAACAAAAAAAAAGTGTGTGTGTACTTATGTACACGCGTTAGATGTTATACTTTTTTGGCGTAACAAGATAAAAATCTTTTCAATAATTGTATCTTTCGCCTTATTCTACGGTTGTAGAAAAAACGACACTAACAAATAAATTTCCCTTAAGAAATATTAATGATAAGTTTTAGTAAATATTCACTATGAAATTGTTATCAAAAGATCGAAAGTCAAATTTCAAAATTGAAAATATTCTAATGAAAAAGTTACTTAACTTATGACTAATTACCCAGTTGATATTTTGGTAGCGTCAAAGGAAATTCGACCTAATAATTATTTACAGAATTTTTTCATTTGCCTTTTTTGTTAAATTTTTCACCGATTGCATTTCAATAACCCAAAGCGAAAGCGTTAAAGACGTGTCGAGTCCATTTTTAAATTGCCCCCCTTGTGGGGCGTGAGCCCCACGTTGGAAAACACTGGTCTAATATTTTCTTTTGCTAATTTACAGAGAGTCTTTGATTCTATATGTGTGGTATATCTATATGGTAAATTATGTATATTTGACTACTAGCCCCTACCCGCGTACTTAGGGCTAACGCTAACACGCAGCGGAAACTCTCAAGAGGAAGAAAAATACCGATTTTGAAACATTTTTCATTAGTGCTTCGCTTCTATTGGTCTTAGCGTGATGATATATAGCCTAATTAACGTTTCTCGATAAATGAACTCAAACCTGTAGTCCCTGATATTACCCCCTACAACGTCGCAAACTCACAAACTTTACCTCTTTATAATATTAAGTATAGATTATATTTCTATCATAAATTAACTGTTGTGTAGAATATTGAAGAACTGATCTAAAACAACATTATTGCAAAATATTAGTTTTGTAATGAAAATAAATTTTATTTATGGCATTTTTATCTTCTCGAATTGATTACGCTATTGACCTAGTAAGGTCTTAACAGTTTAACCGGACTACTTATTATGGCATATGATAAAAGCAATGATAAGTGATAACAATGCTAATAATACATGACACGAAATAACTCTGATCTCAGTCGCTCCTAGAACACTGTGAGTTGGACACGTCAGGCAAATATTTTTTTACAGCGTGTGACAAATTTGTGAGTGTTATTTATTTCTTCTTTCCTTTATATATTATTTGTGTTAATTGCATTTATTATTTTAATAAAACACTTTATATATGGTCTTTTGTGCATATACATTTGTGAAATATATAAATTATGAAAATAACCAGAATATAATAAGTCAGTTTAAATTTTAATCATTCTCTTACCTTTGTTACGCCGTTGCAAAATTCTATTATTATTTCTATTAAAAATCTAAATTAAAGAAAAAACAGCGGCTCTTGTCTCAAGTAGATTTAAAAAAAAAAAACCGGCTACAGTATCAATCAAAAAACCATAAGGCACTAAAAAGCGGATGATAAATCGTTTATTAAATAAAACATGTGCGCTACCTAGATATGTATTGGAAGTCGGTGCCAACAGAAAATAATATCATCGATTAAAAAGAGGTTTCTTTCTCGAATTGACTACACTATTGTTGTAGCAAGGTCTTAATAGCTTCACCGGACTACTAAGGCTTGCGCTTAAAGCACTCAGCACATTTTATTTTGACAACTAGCTCAAGGGTGCACGGCATCTCGGCTTGGGCTGTTGCCTGATTCATGCAATTTGCCAAAAAAGAGGTCTTTTCTGAATCACTTAATGTTTTAAAACGTTCACGATTGCTTTGTCATAGCTTAAATTAACAAAAACATGAATAGTGATTTCTCAATTTGATGTTATTGAAGCGACAATTTAAGTATAATATATTCAACTTTTTAAAGATTTAATAATAACGACGCACTAAAGAATCACTATCGGTGGTAAGCATACTATAGATACCGCGTTGGGTCAATGTCTTGTTATCTATTACTAACCTAGCAAACTCTTTCATATATGATACAATTCACTGAATATTTTTACGAATAGCTTTGAAAATATCAAATGAAACCTTCTGATTTTAGTATAATACATTAAATATGATCTGTATATAAGATATCGAATAAAATTGGTGTAATAACTTGTCACTTATTTTTTATATGGAGATTTTTTAATCCAAAAAAATACCCCTTTCGTACAGTTTTTCAAATATTTTCATTGATACATAGCTTGCGATGATATGAAGATACAATAAAGAAAGTAGTAGTCAAAAAAATGATGCGCTTACAGACATTTGGCAATTAATTTATATTAATTAATATTTGTTTTAAAAAATATATTATATTATACTAGCGGGTTCAACGATGATACGCGCTATATTTTGAGAAATTGTCTTCGAAGCATACATATACTCGCAAGATCTATAGATATTTGCTTCTCGTTCGTTATTCCATATTGACTGATCCTATATATGATTCTACAAAAAAAATGTAAAACGAAGATATATTATTGCTAGTTTTTTTACCAAGTTGTAGATGTATTGTTACTATGGTACATTATTATATATTAAATTTTAACTGAAAATTAAAAATGTTAAAAATTCCCAATCATATTTTAATTATTTCAGTTACCATAAGTTCAGTTATTGTAAAACATACGAAGCTGTCAATCTTAAATACTATTATTTGTTTACAATTTAATTTGATTACTTAAGATTTTGGTGCAGACAATTACATTTAGCGTCAATTTTATTGTAACAGAATAGATTTGGGTTTATTTTCATGTAACTCGTCAATAGCTATTTGATAAAATATAGAAGATCGGTTGAGAAAATATTCAATTGTTTTGTTTTGTCTCTACCAATTTTTATTTACAAGAAAAAAATTAAAATTGGCGTTTACTTTATTGAAATATCCGCCATGATAATTCATATATAAATATTCCTTTATTTTTATAATTATTGTGCAAACTCTTACAATCCATTGACGTAGCCAGTATTTATTAAAATAATAATATTAACATTTCTTGAGTAATCAGGAAAACTTCATCTTGTTCGCTCACATCTGAAGAGTTAACATCGATCTGAAGATGTTCCGTGACGCAGCAAAACATGTTTAACCTTGTGGTTGTTACACATCTATAACATACTTTAATTTTTTTATTCAACTCCAAACCATCAATGTTGACCGATTGTTCATCGTTGTTCAATGTTGTTCTTTGTGGATCTAAGTCCCTAAATAAAAAAAAATATATAAAAAAGACGCTTTTTATTATCTCTCTGTATTAGTTACTACTATTTAATTATTTCTTTTACTAATTTTAAATTGCAATTTTTAATATACACGTTAGGCACATAAAATCGTTTTTATTGCATGAGGCCTGGTAGGTGGTAAAACCACGCTGAAAGTATTACTGGTTTCAGCATGAATGGTTCGGCTCGACCGGGGTAGTACCACCCTCTCGCAGAAAACCGACGTGAAGTGACAGTGCTTGCATTATTGCGTTTCGTTCGGTCAGTGAGAACACCGGAAACCCACCTCTGCTCACCTTCCCCCTCCTCTTATCCCTTTCTCCCCCCTCCCACTCACACTCTCCCGTAACACAGGCTGGCAACACACTTGCGACTCCCATGATGTTGCAAGTGTCTATGGACGATGGTGAAATTCATTTCAGGCGGAAGTGCACAATACCATCTACTCAAATATTAAGCTTCTTATTGTTGAAATAGCTGTGTCCGCCAGGAACCTAACGTAAAAAAAAACACTGACTAATAAACTCATCTGAATGTATTAAATCTATTTACTTATCTACTTACGTCTCGTACTTAAATCGCGTCCTCATTGAAATTACAGTAACTTATGATTGAGCGAACTGATTTTAATGAAACAAATAATGAAATTAAATGTTACTCGCCTTATGTTTTTCTTGGTGAGGTTTTATCATGAACGCTGTACTTTAGCAATGATGCGTATTCAAATAAACAGACAGATAGACAGACAGATAGACAGACATTTTTAGTAATGTTTGAAGTGTATTGTATTACATATTTCTAGACATCTCCAACGATTTTTTTTATAAAAATGTTGAAGGTACAGGACACGCTAGATTTACATTATTATTATATGTAAAGAAGATATAGATTACATCATTGTTTCCACAACGTGTGAGTTACGAGTTACTAAGACCTTCTTTTTTTAACGTGGAGCGAAAATCCTCATGGACTATGCCAGAGCTCCCAGGAGGGAGCCTGATTTAAACCGCCCTCCCTCACGTGCGAGTCACGCAGGGGAGGGGCCGAAAATGGCGACTTGAACCAGCTAAAACTCCATGACAACCTACGCCGCACTACGGGAGTGTCCCGGGGTAGCGCGAGCAAGCTCCGCAACAGCCCCGGTGGCAGGCGTTTCCCACGCCGCACCCAGCTGAGGCAACCTGGTTGTTAAAAGCTGCCTCCCAGCTCCCCGAACCCGTGCAATGGGAGTCCAGAAGCCCCCCGTCCCTTTCCTCCTGGGTTCGGTCGGCAGCGGAGAGGCCACCCGCTCCGCCGCCGCCCCATGGTTGATTTTTTACCGAGGTTTACTCCTCCTCCGTCTGTTATGAGTTACCTACGAATAGTATGACTTTATTAACGAGGATCTCACATTATGGGTATCAGATTACGAATTTTTACTTAAATATGTCGGTGCCTCTGTATCCTCTGGTACATTTGATAAGGTGATGGTAACTGTTATCTCAAAACAAGCTTTACTGTGTGTACCTAATAAGTGTACTGTTAGATAAATATTTATTCACTATTTATTCGTTTACAAAGTAGTAACTATTAACTGCGTAGATTTTTATCAATAAATAAGAAGATAATAAATTAATAAATATATATATTTATTACATTCCAGTATCGATAACTGAAGCAATGAAGATCGGGTTTATTGGAGGCGGCAGACTCGCCTTTGCTTTGGCTAATGGATTCATTTCAGCAGGTAAATTATAACGGTGTTATTACAAAAAAGTTAAATACGTATTGATTTTTTGCTTTAATGAAGTTACGTTTTAAATGCACCGCGCTCGCTGAATGTTCGCCATTTTGCTCTTCTGTCTCGCTTTGGTTAGGTTAGGTTAGACTTGAGAAAAAAGGATAACGCGAAATTACCTCGGGCGAGCGCGGTGCATTTAGTACGAAACCTTTTTAAAAAACAATTATTTAATATGTATTTAACTTTTTTGTAATAACACCCTAATTGTTTTTGTTCTTGAAAATATTATTGAAAAGATATCATTGAGATGAAGATAAAGTTTCTATAAAATGTCTAGAAAGTATAATATATAAGCATAATAAGATAATTGTATGGTGTAATATCATTTTCCTAAGCCGATATTTGCTATCCTGCACCTAATTATGTAGTCTTAAGCTGGTCTTGTTTGCAGCTTTCGCTGTGCGATTGTGGTCAAAAACTCAATTCTATTAAAGTACTCTCAAACTTACTATGCCTTTATTACTTCATACGAGTATATTAGTATTTTATGTTATATCCACAACTATTTTATTAACTCAAAGAGAAAAGACTCTTTAATTTTTAATCAACTTCTTGATGAGATTCAGAAGATAGTCTCAGACTAAATGGCAATGAAGTGAAATGAAGCAAAGTTTTCATGTTTGAATATAATAATAAGAAAGTCGACTTGTTCAAGCCTTTAATTTCTAAAAACGCACAAGACAATAACTACGGATATTTATACTTCTCCAATTGATTTAAAAACGTGAAATAATAATTTTCTCTTTATTACCTAATATTTGTTATTCTCATATCTATAATACTGTACTTTTTTTATGATAGGACTGGCTAAACCTGAAGAGATCACGGCTAGTTGTCATCCCTCTGACGTCGCCAGCGCGGAAGCATTTAAGGTACCTAATATACAGTCCTCGCCAAGCTTTTTGACCGTTCTAAATATAAATGCACAGAACACAGATATGTAGCTACATATAATAATACCAATATTAGATTCCTACACCAACATTTTACTTTTGTTTTTTTTGTGTGCTATGCGTAAGCCCGAACTTTCTTTTATTTTCAGAGCGACTAAATAGATTGTTGAGGACTTTATCTTCTATTTTTATATTGATAAAACAAAGGTTTGCGATTATGCGCGCTAAAAGTACTAGATAAATATCAACCAAATTTCGTTTATTCTATTCCATAGATATTGCTTAAAACGATTTATCACGATACAAAACTACGTAGTACAAGACAGTACAAAATTATTAAAGGTTCGGCCACGTTGGCATCCTGAGGTTATTGTCAAGCTACTGAGTGCCATAATCGCTCGATCTATTAATCCGGTGAAACTTTGAAACGCCGTCGACCAATAAAGTTAATCAGTTCGGAAAAAATATCAAATCCCTAATAATGAAAATTGTTAAAAGATTATTTTGAAAGTAATTAATCGATAGATTTAAAAGTGTAGTCAAAGCGTCCAAATACAAATGCATTTTTCCACGATCGTAATTTGTTTTACGCATTACGCAAACTCATTGTATTTCAATGAATAAGTATTTAATATGTACATGAACAATATGTACACAGTCAAATTATATTATCACTACAAACGTCATAAAATTTGACTTTGTGCTATATTTAAAGTTTTCGCTATTTATATGTAGGGATCATTCAAGAATTACAGGAGTACTGATAGGAGGCCGGAGTCCTTGATTTGCTTATTTTTGATGATATCCTCTATATCATGGGGGATCCGGATAGTGATTACGTCAGCAATATTTCTTTATCAAACCGGCACAGATTTAGATAAATTTTTGCGTAAGCATTGTGAACGGATAAGAGCATTGCTTACTTACATAATAGTCCGGTGAAGCTGTTAAGAACTTGCTAGGTCAATAGCGTAGTCAGTTCGAGAAAAAAAAAACGATTGCTTACTTTTGCTGACCAGCAGGATGGAGCGGTCAGAAATTACAAAATAATTGTCTACGTAATATTTAAACGGATTGTATTACTTGCTAAGCCCGCGACTCCGTCCGCGTGGAACCTTATATAAAGAAACAGTGAGCATTAAAAATTATCTGAATTGAAGTCCATTTACTTATCTACTTTTCTCTCGTACTTAAGTTGCGTCGTCAATAAAATTACAATAACTTTTGATAGAATGAACTGATTTTAATGAAACTATGACTGAATGTACTCGAGGATCTGCTTTATGATTATCTTGGATTTATCGCGAAGGCAGAACTTTGGCAGTTATATGTCTACAATTAAATAAACAGACAGATATGTGTAAAAATGATTGATATGTATTTTATTTTTTATTCCAAGACATTAGCAACATTTTTTTTTTCAAAAAAATCGAAAAAGAGAGGCACGTTAGATTTACATCCTTATCTATACTAATATTATAAAGAGGTAAAGTTTGTGAGTTTGTGACATTGTGACGTGTGACGTTGTAGGGGGTAATCTCAGGAACTACTGGTCCGATTTGAATAATTATTTTAGTGTTGTATAGCTCATTCATCGAGAATGGTTATAGGCTATATTTCACGCTAAGACAAGAGCGTACACACAGGAGCGTAGCACAGATGAAAAATGTTTCAAAATCAGGATGTTTTTTCTTTTGAGAACTGCTGCGTGTTAGTCTTAGTGTTAGTGTATCTATTCCACGCGAACGAAGTCGCGGCCAGAGGCTAGTTATATGTATAGATGGACTGCTTACTAACGTGTTATTTATATTTATATTTCTACAGTTTTTACTTTGTATGTAGGTAGCTTCGGGGACGATAAATCGATCTAGCTAGACTTTATTTATAGAAAACTATTTTTAACTGAGTTTTCAGGCAATAAAAGAATTAAGCTAGAATATATAAGTAAATTTCTCAAGCGCAGTCAAAACAAAAATAACTCAGACGGAAATCGGTTGCTTCGAAAATCCGTGTAACCCCAGTTCGAATCCGAGTGACAGCAGAAGAGATTTTTTTTTTTTTTTGTAAAAAAATATGTTAATTTTATAAGGCAAAACTAACAGTTTATTTTAATTTAAAAATGTTTTATAAAAACCAAGCCAGGCTCGGTCGCCCAGGTACTAACTATTATGCTCACTAAATACTGTGCAATCGGAGATTGTACTACATCTGACGCAGGATGGTAGGGTGGCGTGAAATTTTTATTCTTTATAAAACTGTAAATTAACAGTGAAACCTCTTTGGGATAGATTCATTTACGACAATCGTACAATGTCATACATTTATTTCGTATAAGGATTTGCCAATTGCATTTTCATTTTGTAGGGTCGAGGTTTTTTTTTCGAACCGACTATGTTATTAACCTTCACAGCTTCACCGGACTACTAAAGCGAGCGCTTAAGGCACTCAGCCGATTTTGTTTAGGTAACTAGCACAAGGATGCACGTACACCTCGACTTGGGCTGTTAACGACTTCCCGATCTAACCTAGCTAAACTATTCTAAGCTATTCATAGATATATTCGTTTGTGAATCATACAATTGAACTTGTATGATTCACAAACGCTTACATGTGTATCTGAAATGAAACGAACTAAAGTACTCGATTCAGTTTGAATAAGGGGAAAAAATAAAACCCTTCCACTAGATATGTGTGTATGCATGTCTGTGCGAAACGATCTCATGTGTGTACTAGTGATGTAGGTGAGTCACTGTATCGCGGGGACGACCTAGTCTCGAGATGTTATGTAGGGTCGAGGGTAAAACATTGTGAGTAAATATTACCTTAATCACATACTAACAAAATATAACCATTTACAACTAAAAAATTAAAAAAATATATTGGATCTGTATTTTAATTATATATGTATAGATGATGCCTCTGCTAGCGACTTCGTTCGCGTGGAATATTTACTTCGGGCTAACGCTAACACGCAGCGGAACTTCTTAAGAGAAAAAAAACCGTTTAAAACATTCTTCATTAGTGTTTCGCTCCTATTTGGTTCAGCATGATGATATATAACCTATCTACTTATATAGCCTTCCTCGATAAATGAGCTATCTATTACACTGAAAGAATATTTCAAATATATTATTTATATATAATATTAAGTATAGATTATTAAAGTATATAGTAAAGTTTATTCAACATTCTTGTTTTTAATTTTCAGGGCCTCGGAGCGACGGCATTGTTTGAGAATAAATCCGTTGTGGAGAGGTCTGAAGTAGTAATAGTGTCGGTTAAACCAGACGTCGTAGTGCATGCGTTAAGTGAAGTGAAAGATATTCCTGCAGCAAAGAATAAGCTGTTCATCACCGTAGCTATGGGAGTGAATACAGCTACGGTAGAGAAGGTAATTGAGTTGAGAGAGAAGAGTCTGTTAGAAATTATCAGAGAACTTTAAAAGTATAATAGTAACATCAGACTGTAAGAGTCGAGAGACGAAGAGGTGGGTCACCTAATGTTAAGTGATCACCACCATCCATAGACGCCAGCAGTACCAGAGGAGTCACAACTGCGATGTCAGCTTGTGTTGGTGAGAATGGGCGAGGTAGAAGAGGAAAGGGAGAGGGAGGGAAGGAAAAGGGGGAGATGGGCTTCCGGCGCTTTTACTGACCGAACGAAACGCAACAATGCAAAGACGTTTACTTCACGTCGGTTTTTTATGAGAGAGTGTTAGTAGTGAGGTGAGTCACCAGGAGGAGGTGAGGTAGTCCTCGGGCGAGCCGAAACCAGTTATAGTTTCAGCGTGGCTCTACCACCTTCAAAAGTGGCCTCTTCCCGAAGGAAGTTTAAATAAGTAGATCCACGCAAATTTCGTGAAGTTCGTACACGTGGAAGACTGTCTGTGGACTTCAAATTATTGTTCCACTCATCAAGCTACTTTAAAATCATTATTTTCTTCAAAGTTCTCGCTAACTAAATGTTATTAAAGAAGTTTGACTTCTTTTTCTAGCCCTGAACCAATATAAGCAGTATCGACGTAACATATTTCCTGCTTCTACTCTTCTCTAGCAAGTGTCTTCTCACTATTAAAAACTTGTATATACATATTATTTTACTTACAGAATCCACCCATGCGTTATTTACCTTGCTTTACACTTCACCTTCTTCTACTTATATTACCTCGACCTCTCCTCGTGATATGATCAAACTATTAGTTCTGATTTTTTCTGTCACTGATGCTGTTTGTTCTGATATAATTCTACCTATGTTATCCATTTCAACTATAGTACACGTATAAAATCTCTCGCAAACCACGTGGACTCTTATTTCACCCATACTTTGCTAGACATGATGATTGAATTTAGACGTGTACTACTTTATTTAAATCCTTTAATTACAATTAATTCTATACCACTATGCCAACTCATTGACCTAAAAATATTTGCTGATTACGTTATTAATTACCTACAAAGTTCATTAGACTGTTTGTAAAGCAATTAACTAATCGTGTTTGAAGTAACACGTATTAACCATTTTCTTTACAAAAACATTTACTTGTTTTTATGACACCATGATAAAATTAAGAGACTGAAGCTCTTATGAGTACTATGCGATTTAATAACAATGACCATCCAGTTTTATAAGTCGTCAATAGTCGCCATGATGTGTTGCATTACTGTACTCTTAACATAGGTGGATATAGGAAAACAATAAAGCCACCAGGACAGGCTTATAAGCATATGCATGGTGGTATTACAGCAATTAGGTAAAGGTAGCAATACAGACAGTCTCAGATAGTGACACGCCTAACTACTATGAGGCAAGTAAAATCTGGTGTTAAGTATATTATCATCCTGCAAAACTGTCTGTAGCTTTAATGTATATGACAATTTTCAGGTACTACCAGCAGAAGCACGGGTTATTCGAGTTATGCCAAATACTCCGGCACTGGTTAAGGAAGGTGCGGCCGCGCTCAGCCGAGGGTCCCGTGCGACTGCTGAGGACGCTAAACTCACAACGCAATTGTTCCAAGCCGTCGGTACTTGCGATGAGGTGCCGGAGTATCAGATGGATGCTGTTACTGCGCTTAGTGGAAGTGGGCCTGCATATGTTAGTTTTCAACTTTCTTTTCTAATGATAAAGGCTTGTTTGAGAATATGATGACACCAGATAATATACAATAATGTGGTTGGTATTGGTTTCTTATTATTGTTATTTATGAGGATGATGTTAGGTTCACCCTTTTGATGTGAAACATCTACAGGCGGAGCGTAAACCTGGTTGTTGGCGTGGCGACGCACAACACAAATATTGCACTACTAACATCATCATCATCATTACCCTTATCCCACCTAAGTAGGGTCGGCACAACATGTTTTCTTTTTCCACTCCCTCCTATCAAATGTCATCTCAGTATTCACACCTTTTACGCACATATCATTTTTCACACAATTCATCCACACCTTTTTGGTCTTCCTCTACCATCCATCCACCATCATACAAAACACTTTTCTAGTTATATGGTTTTCATTTCTTCTCATGACATGAATATTGCACTACTAACGAATTACTCAAAAACATTTGCAACCTTATCTTGTAGACCACTTGTTCTACTAGAATTACGCGGCACGCGCCTACGACCTACCGCCCTTTGATAAATGTCGTCAGACAGAATGCGCCAGCGCCTAGTTGAATTTTTGTATTTAATAAAAATGAATATTTATGCAATAAGATAAATAAACAATCATTATTTTATGGAACTAATTTGTAATTTTTGAACTTTATCTTTTCATGACGCTGTAACTGATTCCTGACGTAATCTGTTCTTTTATGCATATAACTTATACAAAATAATTTCTCGTGACGGCTCAATTTTTTTTCGATCTGACTGCACTATAGGCCTTGCAAGTCCTTAACAGCTTCACCTAACTACTCATATTAGTTTCATGTTTGTAACATATGTAAGTAGATTTACGTAATGTAATATTTTAGCTTAAGTAGTTTTAAGTTGACATCCTGTCTCTTTGGAAATATGCGTCTTGCAGTAATTGTATTTTATTGAGTTCCCTGAAATAGAATCCTACATGATGCCACTTACATTGACGACAATGTTCAGACCAACTGAAATAGGTCAGTTGATTCTCGTAAAAGGAAATCGTATTATGAAAGATTCAGAACCTACGCACTTGATAAACAGTGACGTAATCATCTGAGAAGGTCATTTAAAAAGTATCTTATTTTTAACACCCAGGTATATATGCTAATCGAATCTTTAGCTGATGGAGGCGTTCGGTGTGGATTACCACGTGATTTATCTCTGCGGTTAGCCGCTCAGACAACGCTGGGCGCTGCCGCTATGCTGCGGACTGGTGGACATCCGGCCGTCATGAAAGATAACGTCACCAGCCCAGCTGGCTCCACCGCTGAAGGGACCTACCACTTGGAACAAAACGGTTAGCGTTACTTTTATAAATCTTTTTTTATCATGCGCTCTTGGCTCTTTCGGTCGCTATTGAAAATCAGCATTGGAGTCACCTGCTACGCTGGCATAACCTTAAGCTGATTTGTGCAACTTTGTAGCGGTGCTACGGCATTATTACAATCTGGTCACAATATTTTTTTAATTTTCAATTTGTTTAATATATTTTACTATTCCCATTTTTCTAGAACTATGCTGAATTGTTCGTATGTTTGCAATTATAAAATTACTTTCTTTCTCTGTATTTTATTAAACAATTTTTGAGGCTGTTATTTTCTTGTTGTATTTTACTTTAGTAAAAAATACACCTTATTGAAGAATATTACTTATCAACGTGTAAACATTTCATATTTTTGATAAGATATTTATGATAAATCGGGTTACAATAGATTCAAATCAAAGAAACTTATTATTTTATTTAAATTATATTTGTGATCAATATAATTATAGCTTTAGTAAAAATATTGTTAGTGGTTTGTGTTTTCTATGTCAAACTGTTGCGCATATTTGAAAAAGTGCCTGTTTTGAAAATTTATAATGGCTGTCATGTTGTATTAAAAAGTAGCATTGCATTGTATATCTTATATACATATATATATAATAAAAAGTTTTAATAAGAATATTATGTTTTGAAAAATAAATAATGTTTGTTGATTTTTTTCAGGGTTTCGTTCAGCTATTATCGGTGCCGTAATGGCCGCCGCTGATAGATGCAAAGTGGTCAACAAACAACTAAATCATTAATTTTATTGACAATGTAATTCTATGGACCCCGTGTCAATGGTTTTTTATGGGTCTTAATATGTAGTAAATACACTTTGTAAATAAAGTTCTTTTTCGAAAAATTGTATGTTAATAAATATGTTAATTATAATTCAATAAATACTTGTAAAATGCTACTGAATATTTTCTTCTAAACCAAAAGTAAAGAAACCCGTACTTGTTATTATACATATTTGTTACTTTCTGCTTAAAACAATCTACAATAGGGTAACGTTTCATTCACAATTTTTGAATGTCTGTTCATATTTTTGTAAATAAGACGTAATCTAATGTGTTGTCATTAAAGAGTGCTTTTTTTCAGTAAAATCAAGATTAGGTCATTCTTTCTATCTCTTAGATTTCTGCAAACATTATAAGAGAGTATATTATAAGTAGATACTAATTATACTATTCAGATTAGGTCAAAGAGAAAATGTAATATAATATGTGTATACGCACGCACAAATTTGACTTCAATTTCCTAATTGATTAAATAAAAACTACTAGAAAATTTTATCATTTTGTTTATTTTATGTATATAAATTTGTTATTTCAAAATATATAAACATCATATACTATTAGTACGTTGATCAAATTATAATCGTGAACATAGCATTCGATTTTTGGAAAGCAACTACGTATGTAAATATGTCGTCCTCTCGAACTATGTTTGCAATAATACCTACCTACTTGCATTTTGAAACTTAGTGACGTCGCTTTTGTTCTCAGTATCTATTTCATTAGTATGATTTATTGTCACCTAATAAAAAGGGAATTAAACGAAATCAAATTAACATTATTGAGAGTTTTCTGCTATTTGTTAATGTACTCGTATATATCGATATAATTAAGTTTGCGACCAAAAAACTCGCATTATTCTTGAAGTTTGCTAAGCCATTAACTCTTAAATTTATGTCACATAATCGCGTTTTAGTAGCATTAATACTACCCATAATCTGCATTTTGTGTCATTTATGTTTCTTGAAAATTCTTATTGCTTTTATATAGGAATGATTTAGGTCTCTAATAATACTCATTCTTACTACAAAAAAAAAACAGATGGAGCTGTATAAATATTTAACCGTTTAACGATTAGTTAGAATCTGTGACATGACTACTATCTATCATTAATTTTTACCACTGTTGCCGTTTTAGTAACTTTGACGCTAGATCTAACGGATTTTGGACATGTTTCACGACTTCTTTTTTTTCAATCTAGCGACTTAAAAAAAAATTGTGATTTCTAGCGATTAGTTGAATATTGAAAATATTTAAGTATGTTGGTACTAATTTTATTGTAATTACTGATAATAACATGAATTATTGATGTTGTTTTTGAAATTTCCCTACCAGAATGACGTTCGATCTCGGGGTCGACCAGAATGATAACAGCAAGAGAGTTATAACGTGTCTAAAACTTGTTATAACTAATCCAACCAAAGCCTTTTGTTTGTTTTATCATAGTGAAGTATTCGCAATATAGGATTTTCACCATATTTTTTACCATGGACTATTATGAACCATTTAGCGACTTCTAGTGGATTTTATTTATGTATTTTTCAAAATCTAGCGACTTTTTAACGTCTGGTGACTTTTTATTTCTTAAACGGCAACACTGATTTTTACTTGTCTCTGACCACCATCCGTATAAAGAGTTGTAAGTCTATGCTAACATCACAATCCTACTGTTACAAATTGCGTATAATCTGTGCATTGTTGAAAACGAGTTTTGTCTTCGAGTTCTGTAACGGCTTGTGAAGTTGTGAATAAAATAAAATGAAACGTCACTTCTTTATATGGATGAATAGAATCGAATTGAATTAAATTACATTCAGGCTGAACGTGAAATCACGTCCTTGCGATCACTCAACCAGTCGTATTGTTATTTGTCACGCCCGGTGCTTTTTCATTGCCTATGTTTACATGGGTATGATCAAATCGCTATATGCAGCTAAAATTGCATACATAGAATGCAAGTTTTAAACAGGAGTACAAAACGTCAGGGATTTAGATGTGAGCAGACTTGACCTTAAATTTCGTGTAAGGAAAACGGCCTACGCCGATTTATAAAGAGACTCCTACGCGCCTTCGAACGGAGACTGCGTAGTCTAAGATTTTACAATGAGCAAAATTACGCGATATGGTAACATCCTTAACACCTGGACATAAGAAAAAGTGTGAAAACTATAAATATTCACTGGTCTATCATTTTAAATTTGGGTGCTTCAGTGTGAATATTTATTCAAGTTACCTAAATATAGTTTTTTTTTTAAACATTGAAATCTCGTTGGGAATTTGCTGCTCTTCGGTTCGCATTTCAAGGTAAGCGTTAAATTTTCCTAAAATATAGAATTCCATATTTTTAATTTATCATTATTATAAGAATTGTTCAGTTGTTTATTTACATTAAATTTGAAACTATTAAAAGAATATTTTCAGTGTTTTACATATTTATGACAATTCATATGATTAAAATTATGCATTATAATACAATAAGTCAAACAATATACTACTGTCTGCTGCCAATTATCTAATTTTTAATTATAGTTATAGAAAAAGTATTGTAAAAGGTTTTTTTTTTTTCGGAATGACTACTTTATTGACCTAGCAAGATCTTAACAGCTTCACCAGACTACAATATGTCATACTACAATTCATAGTTATCTATGTATATAATAACAATGAAAATCTATGTGTCAGTACTTTTTAGATAAAAAAAAATGTTTAAATGTCTAGAAATATTTTTAGAAATGTATGCCTGTCTGTCTATCTGTATGTCTGTGTGTTTGAACATGCATCGCTGATAAAGAACCCCAATCACAATAAAATTTCACCAAGACAATCTTAAGCATATTCTCGACTAACATTTAATTTTAGTTTCATTAAAATTGATTGGATGAATCAAAAGTCATTGTAGTTTTAATGATGATGTAACTTAATTATGAGAGAAAAGTACATTTAGAGGACTTATAGTTCGGTGAAGCTGTGAAGACCATTCCAAGTCAACAGTGTTTTCATTTTGAAAAAAAAAAGAGGACTTTATTAGTCACATACATCTGGTTCTTAGTGGACGAAGTTATGGGCACAGCTAGTTAATAATATAATTCTTAGTAGATATACAATTCTCAAATGAATTCATTAAACTATAAAGTATATTTTTAACTGTGTTCAACTAGGTATACAGTTATTACACTAACCTTATTGGAAAGAGAACCACTTTCTAATGTGTGTTCTTATAAGGAATGTTTACTTCATACTTTTCTTATAGCTGTATTGATATAAACCACTTCTAGAATTATTAATACAATCCTACATTTCTTTAAAAGTATAATTACAAGATAGCCATTTCTCATAATGTTATATTTGCTTATCTCTTATATAGGGGTGTAAGGGGTGTCGGGTGTAAGGGGTGTCGAGTAACATCTTAAGACTTGAGACACCCAAGTCAACCTCACCTGCACGTGGTGCACCCTGCTGAATAACGAACGAGGCAATGGCGAAAGCGGGGTGGTAGGGTTTTACAGTCCGACTGGGTCGCAACCACCATGCATATAACGAAACAGCCCGTCATAGTGTCTCGCTTCTGCGCGTCGCGTTTCGGGATCAGCCTGTGCATATCCAGTAGCGGGCGACTTTCGTCATGATGGCCGGCATGACAGCGGCAACCGGCTATGGATAATCTGTCTCTCGGTGGTTGCCGATGTTTTTGGATTGTACTATGCTTAACATCAGGCATAGTGCAGTCACTATGTCGTGCTTTGATAAAAAAAAAAAAGTTTTCTTTATTTTCAAATTGTCTCTAACTATAATATCACTTCACTGTAAAATCTATACTAACTAATATTATAAACAGATAAAGTTTGTGACATTGTTTTCTTGTAGGGAGTAATCTCAGATATTAGTGGTCCGATTTGAATAATTCTTTCAATGTTATATAACTCATTTCTCAAGGAAGGTTATAGGCTATATATCATCACACTAACGCCAATAGGAGCGAAGCACAGATGAAAAATGTTTCAAAATTGGGATGTTTTTTCCTTTTGAGAGCTTCTGCTGCATGTTAGTGTTAGCCCAGAGTAACTATCACTATACGGACGAAGTGGAGGGCAAGGACTAGTAATTAATATACCAAATTAGTATTAAAAATTATAATTACTAAGGTATTGTTTTTTTTTTTTTTTTTTTTTTATTGAAGCTCGACAAAGTGACTGCACTGTGCCTGATGTTAAGCATAGTACAATCCAAAAACATCGGCAAACACCGATAGACAGATTATCCATCGCCGGTTGCCGCTGTCATGCCGGCCATAATGACGAAAGTCACCCGGTACTGGATATGCACAGGCTGATCCCGAAACGCGACACGCAGAAGCGAGTCACTATGACGGGCTTTTTCGCCATATACATGGTGGTTGCGACCCAGTCGGACTGTAAAGCCCTACCACCCCGCTATCGCCATTGCCTCGTTCGTTGTTCAGCAGGGTGCACCACGTGCTGGTGAGGTTGGCTTGGGTGTCTCAAGTCTTAAGATTTTAGTCCACAACCCTTACCTGATGCAAATGTTATTTTTAAACATAAGGTTGATTAGATATGCCTTGCGCTACTTATGTTTTATATCAAACATTTACAATTAAGAATTCATTTATAACTAGCTTTGCTGGAGACTCTGTCTCAGTGGAATGTTATATAATAAAAGTTAGTGATCAATATAATCATGTATACATATTAAGTCCATATTTACTTATCTACTTTTCTCTCTTACTTAACTCGAGCCATTCACGCCATTTAAATTAGAATCACCTATGATAGAGTAGACCGATTCTAATTAAACAAAAACTATGTTATTCTCAAGAATATGCCTTATAATTTTCTTAGTGAGGTTTTATTGTAAACCAAGTACTTTAGAAGTGACGCATGTTCATACAAACAGACAGACATTGACATTGAAACAGACATAGAAAATGATTGAAATGTATTCTATTACTTATCCTAGACACCTGCAACAGCTTTATTTATGAATATCGAAAAAGTAATTAAATGTTAAATTTACATTCTTACTATATGGTATGTACAGACTAGTTTATGCTACACACTTGCACAGTTTTGCTCATGTTAACATACTATTGACCTATCCCTGCAGAAACTGTATTATTCTTCTGGAAGAAAGATACTCTGTGTTTTTTTCTATTACCCTAACTATGGGTATGCAGAATTTCATGATAGCCAGTATATAAGTTACAGTATGGAATTTAAAAAAAAACAAATAGATTCACATTTTTCTAGTATTAATTAAGATTATAATAGTTTATCTATCATATGTTTTTTTTATGACATAGGAGACAAACAAACATGCGAGTCATCTGGGTTTAAGTAATCACCGCCATCCATACTAGCAACACCAGGGGAATTTCTAGTGTGTTCCCAGCCTGTGTTGGAGGGTAGGGTGGAGAGTGAGTAAATTAACGTGCTCCTCCGGTGCTCTCACTGACCGATCAAAACGCAAAAATGCAAGCATAGTTACTTCACATTGGTTTTCTGTGAGATGTTGGTACTACCCCGTGTGAGACAATCCATTCATGCTGAAACCAGTAATAGCTTCAGCGTGGCTCTACCATCTACCTACGAAATGTCTATCTAATCCCTTAAGCAATTATGTTAAGAGTGCAGAATAATAGCAGAACTGGACCTAAGTAAAATAATAAATGTTGCTTTTATATACTAATTCTAACTAATGATATATATGTTAATTTGTTTGTAACACCTTTATGCCTAACTATTGAACTGATCACCATGAATTCTGGCAAACATATTGTCAAGAGTACAGTAGTGAATATAGGGTACCTCTCATTAAGAACAACTGTTACCTTTATAATGGTCATTTGTACAGTCAAGCCAAACCACTGTTAATAGCTGAAATGAAAATATTTCTGGGATAAATCTATAGAAAATATTACATGATTTTAGTCACATTATTGTTGGTACTACATGATATTAATCTGTAAATTTGGTATAGATATTTAGACGTCGCTACCATGACTTTGCTCATGAGAAATATATAATTAAGTGTCTGAATTAGGAATTTATGGCCATTCATCGGTAGGTGGTAGAGCCACATTGAAGATATTTTACTGGCTTCAGTGTGAATGGGTCGGCTCGCTCGGGTTAGTACCACCCTCTCACAGAAAACGACGTGAAGTAACAGTGCTTGCATTGTTGCGTTTCGTGCAGTCAGTAAGTACGCCGGATGCCCACCTCTCCTCACCTTCCCCCTCTCCTCTTCCCTTCTTCCCCCCATCCTTCAATGCAGGTTGGCAACGCACTTGCGACTCCCCTGGTGTTGCAAGTGTCTATGGACAGTGGTGATCACTTAACATCAGGTGACCCACCTGTTCGTTTGCCTACTATGATATAAAAAAAAATGGAAGGATAAGGTGTCAACAATACAGGGTGGACTAAATTTTTTCAACATAGTTTGAACAGGTTTCTAATGTTCATATGTTTTTCAATGGTTTCTTATGATGTAACACAAACAACATATTGTTATTAAGTAAATATTGTACTAGAAACATTCCGAACTACTGTAATAACCTTGAGTTGGTGTTGTAGGCGTTGGTAAGTGAGAAATAGGTTTGCATAAAAAATATTTAAATTGATTGCATACTTATAAATACCCTGTTTACCTTTATCATTACATAGTATAAAAGAAAGTTCTCTGCCACGTCCGTCTGTCTGTTTAGTATTAACTCAAAAACTACTGAATGTATTTTAATGTGATTTTCACCAGTAAATAAAGTGATACATGAGGAAGGTTTTAGTATATAATGTGGCAAAGGTAAATAAATTAATTAATATCAACATTTTTTTTTGTCAAAGAATGTACAAGTATACAGATTGGTAATTATGAAATATGAAGAACAGAGACCTATAAATGTAGATTTTGGTTTTTCTCAGTAGATACTAATAAGTACTAAATAGTCGACTCACACACAGAGGCCTGAAATGAACTATTTTATCTCTGCCTAATTGTATATAAATGTTTATTCTTAGCCAAGTTGATTTGATTTGGAAATTTATTTATTATTGTTTTAAATGAAGTGAATGGAAAATGATACCACGGACCATGAAATTCTATGATGCCACAGAAACTCCCTGGAAGGTTCTAAAAAGGGAGCCACCATCTTGTTAGAATATTGAAATAATCACACGACTCTTGTCATATGATTAATTAACTACATGACAATGGCAATAATAATCTCAAAGATTCGTTGCTAAAAATAAAGATAAAAAAAGTAAAGAAAGAAACTGTTTCTGCTCCTGAGCAGTTGTACTATTGTGATTTGGTTGTAAAGTTGTGTTTGACAACATATCTTAACACATACATAGTTTTAACTCAGTCCCCTGCTTAACCCTCTAACAATAAGTTTTCTGTCGTCTTTCTGTAGTCCAGTGAAGCTGTTAAGACCTTGCTAGGTCAATAGCTGTCGTCTTTCACGTATTTGTCATATCAAAACATGAAGAAAAGTGGGAAGCCTCTCAAATTAGCTAATTACTTTCATGTTAAAATTATTATCTTGAACACAGTTACAACTTTAGTATTTTTTTTTTCAGTTAAATACAAATACTTGGATGTGTTACTTGTTGCTAATATCAATACCCCACATCAACATGCTTTGAAAGTAGAATATAACTCGTTGCCATAAGAGGATTGGTCAGTTATGTTTTTGGAGTATTAATATAAATCGTCCAAAATAAAGAAATCAAGAGCCTTTCTGTGTTACAAAGCGAGAATGGACGAGAGTGATGTCATTATATCATCCACAGAAATAATAAAAGGTAAGCGATTTAAATATTGTTTTATTCCAACTCTTCTGTTCTCATGATGTAATATTCTTATACAGATATTAATTTCTTGGAAATATTAAAAGAACTCTCAGGTAAATTGTATTATATTTTATGTTTTTTAGCTAGAATAAGTTATTGATCTATAATATGTATATGTAGTGAAATGTATTGTAATTTAAGAGGCCCTAAATATTTAATTATACCAGGTGACTGTTTAAAGTTTACCGCCCTTCAATTCTTCGGTAGTTCATGGTTACATTTAATATATAAAATAATATCAAAACAAATACTAATAAACAACAAGGAGAACCTTAGTTAAAGCTTATTCTAAAACTTTTACAAGTACAACGTAAACAAATCACACCTAGGTTTAGTGAACAACATTAAAGTGTGCTTTTCAATGTTAATTATTACGTAACTGCTTATCGTCGGAATGCCACATGGTCGAACAAGGGTCGTAGGTTGAGATGAAGGACGGGGTCGGGATTGTGCGGCTCGGTGTAATTCATTCTTCATTTTATTTTTATTATTATTACACCAGTTCGTTTTTGCGTAAATCACCTGCGGTGCTATTACAAAAAAGTTAAATACGTATTGAATACTTGCTTTAAAAAGCTTACGTTTTAAATGCACCGCGCTCGCTGAATGTTTGCCATCTTGCTCTTTTGTCTCGCTTTAGTTAGGTTATGTTAGACTTGGGAAAAGAGGATAACGCGAACTTGCCTCGGACGAGCGCGGTGCATTTAGTACGAAACCTTTTTAAGGCAAGTATTCGTATTTAACTTTTTTGTAATAACACCGATGATGTTCACTGTATATCAATTTTGTTTTTATCTACATAATTAGATCAAACATTAAGCACCTATCTATTAAATTAATTTAGAATGAGAATCGACTAATAATTATGCTGTAAAAATATTGCTGGCAACAAAACAGTCTCGCTGTATAGACTTTATGCATTTTTTTCTCTCTTTTTTGATTAACTTCGTAAACTATTTCGAGTGCATATTTCTCTAATAAAGTATTGTATCAATACCTATATTTTATACATGTTATCGAAATTAATCTACAACAATTAAATAGCTTATTAATTGCTATGCATACATCTGTTTGGCTATGTTTTAATATCATTCTTAAACTGTATAATTACTCAGAATTAACTTCTGCAATGGATTTCTTGATTGTATGGGTTGGGTTTTATTTTTTTAATTAAACGTACTATTAATTAATTGTAATCAAGTCAGTATTACTTAACTCTTGTAAAACATTCTTACCGCTTTAAGTTATTAGCGAAGTCTTATTAGCTTCACCGGACTATTAAAGCGAGTGCTTAAGGCACTCAGTCGATTTTATTCAGGTAATATACTCAAGGGTGCACGCACACCTCGGCTTGTGCTGTTGCCTGATACATGCTATTCGCGACCTATCTGAGCTAAGCTAAGATTCATACATATATGCGTTGTTGAAACATATATGTGTACCATACATACCTCAACAACTCCTTTATATATTTCGTATCGGATAATTTTCTAAACTATTTTAGTTCGATAAGGGAAAAAATTAAACCCTTTCACTTTCATGTGTAAGCGTGTATGCGTGCACGTGTGTGGTGGTGATATGTTTAATGTAGTCGCACTGATGTAAGATTTTGTGTCACTCCACGCTGAGAGAACGGACCTAGGGACTAATTTGATTTATTTTTATGTGTGATAGGCATGTACTATTAACATTCAAAGTTTCATATAAATAAATAACTTTCATGTGATGTTTGAACAGACGGACAAAAATGATAAGAATGTATGTTATTGTCCTCTGTGTTGATAATATTCGCCTAGGGATTGAAACTCCAAAGAATTCAATCTATAAATACAATCTTAATATGGTTAAACTCTTGTTATAGTAATTTAGTGTTATTCTATTCAGTATTTTGTTGAATACTTGTGTCGTTGTTAGAAAGTCTAAAACAAGACAACAAACAGTAAAAAATAAATAAATAAAAAGCTTCTAAAAAGGATCAAAAAACCTCAACATGTTCATTATTACAAATCTCAATGTATACATCTCAATCTTCCAGACAAATGGAGATATGAATATTACCAATAACTCGAGATAAATGTAATTCAAGGTGGAAGAGCCGCGAAAGCTACGGAAACCCGATACGCATTATGAACTAAACGAAACGTAGGCGTCAGATGTCCAGAATGACATCAATACTGACAGTTTATTAGCGCTTTACGTATTGCACTTGTCGTCGCTGTGACTTGCGAAAACGTGTCAATTTACAATAAACCCATTTTTCTTTTACTTTATTGTAGCTTACACTTTTTGTCGTCGAAATTTATATGCCATTTCAAAAGAGCAGACACTGCCCTGAAAGTCTTGGATATAAACTGGTTGTTTCCGATCACAGATGGGACATAGAGGGTGCTAAACATTTTCAGAACTGGCCGCTTACATTAAGAATATTCAAAAAGTTATTACAACTTTGAGAATGAAATTGTTTGGATTTAAAATGTAGTTTGTTTTATTTATTTGTTACTTGAGTCAAAACACGTCAAGTGGACCCCCTCTTTTCCACTTGATTATTAAATTCAGGTATGAACATTTGTTCATGAAGTATTTACTATGAACAATTTATCCCCAGAACAGTTTTTGAAATTTTTTATTTTAACAATTTTTTTTTATGAAAGTTTTTATGAGTTTTAATTTAAAAAATCAATAATTGTAAGCTATTAAAGATATTTTAATGAAACTTTCAGGATTTATAGTTTAATAGTTGTACTTTGATAAGATATATAAAAGTATAAAATAATTATTTTTTTACATATTGTTAATTAACTTTTTAGTTAACAAATGAAAATTTCAATGACTTCTCCCTCAAAAAACAAAATTTTATTTTCTCGATTTTTTTTTTTTTTTTTTTTTTTTTTTTCGACCTGACTACGCTATTGACCTACCAAGGTCTTAACAGCTTCACCGAACTACTAAGGCGAGCGCTTAAGGCACTCAGCCGATTTTATTTGGACAACTAGCTCAAGGGTGCACGGCACACCTCGGCTTGGCTGTTGCCTGTTACATGCAAAATCGCGACCTAACTTAGCTAACCTAGCTAACTATTCATATATGTATGAGTTGTTGAAACGTATATGTGTACCAATCATACACGCCTCAACAACCCCTCCATATATTTATTATCGGAAAATTAGAGTTTTTTCAGTACGATAAGGGAAAAAATAAAAACCCTTCCACTTCCATGTGTAAGCGTGTAGGCGTGCACGTGTGTGGGGTGATCGTGTAGTGTTGTAGCAGTGATGTAAATTTTTTTTTTGTGTCACTGTATCGCGCAAGCAACGCACTCAAGGGCTCCCTGCCGAGGGATCGAACCTAGACTTGAGCCGCTACCGAGGGAGGCCTAATCTGGTGTGCGGGAGCGAAGTCTACCCCCAGACCACGGCGGCGTGATCTGTGGTTACGCGGGCGTGGGCGTGAGCACGCTCTGTTTGGAGAGACAGGCTGGTACTGATCGTTCACTGCCGTTATTTCATCAGGAGGGTCGATAAAAATATGTCGCGGCCGTCTTCTGTGACGCGTAGCGTTTGGTACGGGTTCGTATTGTGCGGCGGATACCACTAACGGACTGGGATGATTCGCAGCTTTTTCAAAATAACTAATCGTAAGTGATTTTACGTAAGCCCAGATAGAAGGGATCTCTAGGTCTCTATGGAGATCGACTCTCCGGATGTACCACGGGGCACCGGTCACTTTACGTAAAACACGATTTTGGAGAACCTGCAGCTTATGAAAGTTATCTTTGGACATATGCGCAAAAACGGGGCAGCTATATGTCATCACGGGACGGATACACGTCTTATACAAAGTGAGCTTGTGTCTGAGGGACATCTTACTCTTATGACAAAGCAACGGATGGAGGCGACCCAAGACCATAGCGGCCTTGTTTCGCACTCTGTCTATATGTGAATTGAACTTTAAATGTCTATCTAATGTGACCCCGAGATATTTTACCTCTTCGACCCAAGGGATATCGATTCCGTATAGCCTGATGGGCTCAAATTTATTAGCGCGTTTCGTCGGATCGAAGAGTATTGCGGCACTCTTATCGGGATTAACTTCTATGCGCCATCGATGAAACCATTCACCGAGAGTATAAACGGCTTTTTCGATGCGCTTCCTAAGAAAGTCCGACCGCCAGCCGGAAGTGTAAATAACGGTATCGTCAGCGTAACAACCTACCTCGACCCCCCGAGTTCGAGGTAGGTCACTGATGAACAGATTGAAGAGCGTGGGCGCGAGTATGGAGCCCTGCGGCACACCTGAGCGTATCAGGTGGGGCGGCGATAGTTCACCATCTACTCTGAAGCGGAATGTCCTATCAGTGAGATAATCGCGGATAATATGAATTAACCTATCAGGTACTCGAGATTTACATAATTTATAGATAAGCCCTCCATGCCAGACCTTATCGAAAGCCTTGGCGACATCGAAGAAGACTGCAATTGTGCGTTTCGGTTTACGTTTCGGATCGGCGTTAAATTTAGAGAAAATGTACTCCGTGAGGCGGTGCACTTGATCTGTACAAGAGTGTTTGGCACGAAATCCAAACTGCTCAGGCGGTATTAAATTAAGATCTGAAATCGTGACCTGGAGTCGGTTCAGAAGGAGCCGCTCGTAGAGTTTACCTAAAGTATCTAACAAACTAATGGGGCGATAGCTATCGGGAAGCGTAGCTTTCTTGCCGGGCTTGTGAATACCTATCACTACGGCCTTTTTCCAGACGGCTGGAAAGTGACCCTGGGACATGGCCGCATTGAAGACGCAGACCAATAGAGCTATGATGTGATCAGGAAGGAGTTTCAGAACCTCGTTCCTGATCCCATCGGGACCTGGGGACTTCCTAGGCTTGAGACGCTTGATTGCGCCTGCAACTTCATCGAGAGTGATTGCGTTTAGGGTATCCGCCGGAGGAGACGCGAGTACATGCTCCGCGGCTGATTCGATCAAACCAATATGGAAGGGGTCAGTGTTGTCAGTGTTAGGCGAACACTGTTTTTCCAAACTCGCGGCAAGACAATCTGCTTTATCTATGTTATCGAACGCGGGAGGCACCCCGGGGCCTCTGTCGAGGGGAGGCATTGGAGTGACTAAATCTGATTTAATAGTACGCGTGAGAGCCCAGTACGACAGGTGAGACGGCTGGAGACCCTCCAGAAGTCTATCCCACCTGTCGCCCCGGATCTCAGAGATACGAGACTTGACTATTTTTCTTAACAAACGTAATCGAACGCGGTTCTCTGCAGACGGGTAAGCGTCGTAAGCCCGAGTCGCGGCGTTCTTTTCCGTGATCAATGCTCTCACGTTATCAGGGAGTATAAAACGACGATCGTTCGCCGCTTGTACCTCTCTCGAGGTCTCTCTGACAGCGGTCTGGAGATAATCAACCAGGGAATCGATGGCCGAATCCGCGTCAGCTTTAGACGCCAACACATCCGGAATTCTATCTAAACTACTAGATGACGGATTATCTTTAAAATACTTAGCGAGTTTCGCGTAATCAGCCACCCTTACCGACGACGGGGTGAAGTCTAAATTCTGACCTAACTGCAAAATAACCGGACGGTGGTCTGAATCAAGTTCGTGTACGACTTGTATAAGTCGCACAGGAAGCGTAATATTTTTTAAAAGAGCTATATCTAAGACGGTCGGACGGCAATGATCTTGATAATGCGTGGGTTCCAGAGGGGCTATGACGTCAAACGCGAGAACCCTACCTAGTTCGTCGAGTATCCTCCCGTTACGAGAGGTACACGGACTATTCCAGATAACGTTTCCGCTATTGAGATCCCCCGCTATAATAACTGAATCACCTAAATTAAGTAGCGCGTGCAAATCGGATCTGAGCAATTCTTTATTCGGTGGTAAATATGCGGAGACTAAAATAATATTTGAGTGACCTGTCATCCCGAGCTGACACACTGACACCTCCATATGGGTTAGCGCGGGTGGATCTACCGGCATGCAATATAACGAACGCCTATAATAGATTAAGGTGCCACCCCCGCGGGTGACACGGTCGTTTCTGATTATGTTATAGTTCGCGATTCTAGGATTTCGCATGTTAGGTTTTAAAAGCGTTTCCTGGACGAGGAAAACGTCTATCTGTCTATCGCGTAAGAAGGCAGCTACTAAATCGCGCTGAGTCCTAAGAGATCTCGCGTTAAAGAACGAAAGTGATAGACCGCGTGGTTTTATTTTGTTCATAGCCACGAATTTTATTTCTGCTGGTTATGAGAAGCACGGACGAGGCGTTGCACCGTTGCGGCAATGCCTGGATAACGCGCGACCGCGTTGAGTAAGCCTAGATCCTTCTCTGCCGCGAGGATCGCATAGAAACCGAGGACTTCCTGAAGGTCGTGCTCTAGGAACAGCTGGCTAAGCCATCTGCACCCGTCTATAACGGAGGGAGAAGCGGCAGCTACCTGTGGCAGCAATGCCTGAGAGGGTTGAGCCTGAGGCGTGGAGCGTGGAACCCAGGGGGCCATAGGTGTCCGCCCGGATAGAGGCGCGCGCGGTACAGAGGGTGACGTGCGCAGTGTAGGCGCGGGTGCTACCGGGGTGCGAGTGGCACCCGGCAGACCCGGAAAAGCCTCTACGGACATGAGAGGTGGAGGCGGAGGGCGGGCGGCGGCCACAGGCGCCTTGGGCGCCTGTCTCGCCTGACGGGGACGTTGTGTACGCGGCGCGCGGGGACAGCCGCGGTAGTTCGCGGGGTGACCCGCATTGCCGCAAAGTACGCAACTAGGAGGTTCTGGAGTGTCGGGTGTGCGCCCGCACCCCTTTGTGCCGTGATCTCCAAGGCACTTGACGCACCTGGGGCGGAGATGGCAGTTTCGCGCCGAGTGACCATAACTTTGGCAGTTATGACACTGCGACGGGATGTGAGTCTTGCGGGGAGGCTCAACGGTGATGCCAGTGAGCTTACAGACTGATGTCAGGTTGAAAATGGCTTTGCCCTCCTGAGTGCGGTCCAGGGTGGCAAGAACCATGTTATATGGCTTTCTAGTACGTGGATGGTACATCCGGTGTACCTCACGAACTGGGAGATTGTCCTCCTTAAGGGAGGCAATCACGTCCTCAGAAGAGATCTCAGTCGGGACGCGACGGAGCACTACACGGAGGAGACGTTCCTCCTCGAGGGTGTAAGTGAAGTATGCTAACTTTTGTTCCCGAAGGAATTTTGTCAGCGCTCGGTGGTCTGAGGTGCTAATCACCTTAACCTGTATACCCGATGGAGTGTTAAGGGCGGACGTATACCTAACACCTAATTTATTAATCGCCGTGGAGATAGAGATCCACTTTGATTTATCCTGAATGGTCACGGGGGGCGGTGGCCGGGGTTTCTTAGCTACTACTGCATCGCCTTGGGAGGGCGGGACTGAGACAGAGTTGACTCCACACAAACTCGGTCTTACAGCTGCCGGTATAGCCGGGGCTGGAGCTGGTACCCGAACGCCATTTACATTGGCGAACTTTCCGGTCGGATGTGCGGAGTCAGAATCGGAATCAGAGGAACGCGACCCACGACGGGAGCGTCTTTGGTGCGACACGGTTATGAAACCTTCCTCTTCGAGCGCAGATGGCGCTAGAGTCGCGGGGTGCGCGGAGGGCGCGGGGCTCGCGGGTATCACGGAAGTCGAAGGCGGAACGTCCAGCTCCATATCGGAGCCGGACTCCGGGCTGGAGTTCAGTTTGGGGGCTTCTATCGAACTCTTATGAGTGGCATTCAGCGCAGTCTGTGGTAAGAGGGTCGCGAAAGAGTTTGCGGTAGTCACGCGGGGCACATACTGTGTGTTCTCTGAAAACAACGCTACATAATTATCATATGCGGTCGCGATGTCCACGTTTGGACCCTGTTCCAGTAAATAATTGCGAAAATGCTCGGCCATTTCGGTGGATTGGGAGGGCTTAGAACGCGAACCAACCTCCCTGCCTTAGGGGCAGGGGGGCACGCCAAACGTAAGTTACGGGGCTATACCGAGTATGGGCAAGAGAGTTGTTTAAAATTAAATAAAAAGTAAAAATAATACAAGAAATACGTGAGTGAGACAAGTAAATAAATTGTAAAAACAGACAGCAATTAAGTAAATAGATAAATGAATAATTGAAGAGTAAACTGTATAAGAAAATAACAAAAGAACTAAAGAAATACGTAAATAAATTAGTAAACAAATAATTATACTAAGAATTAAATAAAGCAATAAATAAATACAATGGAAAGGTCTCACTCAGTTTCTGGAAAAAGAGCGCAGCTGTGCAGTGCACCTGTGTCCGATCGGAACAATAACAACGAACACTCCCGAAGTAATAACTAGCGTCACTAAATCACGAATATCGAAATCGAGGCGCGCAGGAAGCGACCGCTCTCTTTGGCTGCCCGATCGGATCTCAATTTTCTCGATATTATGCATTAATCATTTAAGTAATAGGATCCGCAAAAAAATGTGACCGCTCGCGATAGATTGAACAAAAAAAAAAAAATTTTATGACGGGCGGTGAGCGTTGTCGGTACGGCGCGCTGCCGCGCGTTATTCACTTACCTTTTATTCTACTCAGTAATTGTAAATAAGAAGCAATTCTTTATTTTTTTAATGAAAATAATTTTATTTAATCGATAATTTTACTAAAACACAATACATAAAATTAATTAATAAAATGGTTTTTTTTTTATTGTTAAATAAACGAAGAAATTAAATAAGATATAATTTAATTATAAAGATATAAAAATAATATATTATAAAGATATAATGTAATTATAAATTTATCGGTATTGCGTATTTTTAAAGACTATTTGTATCAATTTTAATGTCTTTGGGAAAAATTGCACTCTTCTGATGTATTATCGAAAGCTTTATAATGATGATACTGTCGTGTATTTTTAATTGTAACAGATTACTCATTCCGGGATTTATATTGTTGTTCATGAGAGTCATGGTCTTGTTGAGAGCAGAGGCCAAAATTGACTAAAAAAAAACATTTTATTACTTAATTTTATGTAATGTGTTTTACTAATATTATGGATTAAATAACATTATTTCTATTTAAAAAAATATAGAATTGCTTCTTACTTACAATTACTGAGTAGAATAAAAGGTAAGTGAATAACGCGCGGCAGCGCGCCGTACCGACAACGCTCAGCGCCTGTCATAAATATTTTTTTTTTGTTCAATCTAACCGCCAGCAGTCAATTTTTTTTTTTGCGGATTCTATTACTTAAATAATTAATGCATAATATCAAGAAAAAAAAATTGTTTTTTGAGGGTGAAGTCATTGAAATTTTCATTTGTTAACTAAAAAGTCAATTAACAATATGAAAAAAAATAATTATTTTAAACTTTTATACACTCATCAAAAAAGTCTAAGCAACATGTACTAATTTAAATTTTAAGATGGTTCTTCACATTATAACGTATTTTATTTTTTAAATAATATCTTTAGGGTTCTATGATGTAAAAATAACAGCTGTTGTCTTTATAAGTTCTTTTAATATCAGAAATAAACAATATTCGAATATACAGCAGAAACTAAGATACATAAGAAACTAAACTTTTTTTTTATAAAATGAAATTTCTAAAGAAAATGTATTTATTGTGAAAGAATAGAACAATTTAATAGAAAGTATGGTCTCCTCTGCTATTCAGAACTTGTCGGCAACGATTATTCATTGAATTAATGAGACTGTTTATGTCATCTTGCGGTATTCGCTCCCAATGGAATTGTAGCAAATCCTTCAGCTGTTGGGTTGTTGTCGCTCCGTCCAAGTCCTTCAAAACACGTCTCTGGAGCACGTCCCATGCGTGCTCGATGGGGTTGAGATCTGGCGATTTTGCAGGCCAGGGCAATACCCGGATGTTCTCCATGGCAAAGTATTCACTGGTTCACCAAGCTGTATGTGAACGCGCATTGTCATGCATTAACCTAAAATCGGAGCCAAAGGTATGTGCAAATGGGTAGACATAAGGTCTGAGAATATCCTCAATGTAATATTCAGCATTCATGTTTCCATTTACAAAAACGAGCTCAGTTCGCCTGTTCTTCATGATACCCGCCCATAACATAACTGTTGAGCCGCTGTATGGATGAACTTCCTGAACGCGCCTGAGCCTTTCAGTATTTCCGGGCCGACGATACACTCGCACCCTTCTTGTATCAGGCTTAAACCCGAATCGCGACTCATCGGAAAACATAATTTTATCCCATTGTTCCTGGGTCCATGTGATGCGTTCTCTACACCATTCATATCGACAAGCGCGATTCCCGTGACGTATCGGTGGGCACCTGATTGGGCGTCGAGCTCGTAGGCCGTACTCATGCAGTCGATTTCGCACAGTTTGAGGACTTACATCAACACCACTTGAAATCTGTAGCCTCAAACTTATCTCTCGAGCGGTTAACATCGGCTGGCGTCTTGCAGTCAGTTGTATGTACCGGTCTTGCCGAGTGGTTGTACTCCTTTTACGGCCTGGATGCTGTTCAGCGCGTTCTCCTGTATTAATGTAGCGCTGCCAAAGACGACAAATAACACTTCTATGAATGCCAAAATGTCGAGATACCTGAGATTAATTACTTCCCGCTTGCAACATCCCTACAGCTCTTTGCATTTCATCTGCCATCAAATGACGTCGCTTCATGACGTAAAGAATATCTAACAATTCAATTTTGTCGCTAACTTTATTTAAATGGTTGGTAAAATTATAAAATTAAGACTATACGTAGCAATTAAAACGCACCTAAATTCAAACAAATTCGCAGTCATTTAAATTTTATGAAAAAACAAAACATAATCAACTTTTTTTTTTACAACCAGCCAGTATATCATCAATAACAAAAAAGTTTACTTACCTACGCACTGGTAAAATTTGTAATATCACGCATATTGCTTAGACTTTTTTGATGTGTGTATATCTTATCAAAGTACAACTATTAAACTATAAATCCTGAAAGTTTCATGAAAATATCTTTAATAGCTTTTTATTTATTGTTTTTTTAATCAAACGACACTAAAATTTTCAATTAAAAAAAAAATGTTAAAATAAAAATTTTCAAAAAGTGTTCTGGGGATTAATCGTTCATAGTAAATACTTCATGAACAAATGTTCATACCTGAATTTAATAATCAAGTGGAAAAGGGGGGTCCACTTGACGTGTTTTGACTCACTTGTATTTACATTCTGGAGCCGGTTTAAACATCATCGGTGTTATTAGAAAAAAGATAAATACGTTTTGAATATTTGCTGTAAAAAGGTTCCATTGCACCTTTTTTTTCTCTCTTGAACTGACTACGCTATTGACCTAGCAAGGTCTTAACAGCTTCATCGGACTACTTGAAATTCACTGCACTCGCTAAATATTCGTCATCTTGCTCTTTTGTCTCGCTTTGGTTAGGTTAGGTTAGGTTAGACTTACGAAGAAAGGATAACGCGAACTTTTTAAAGCGACTATTTAATACGTATTTAACTTTTTTGTGATAACACCGCTCGTGTTTAACTGTTTTCAATTGAAATTGTTTATTCGTTTGAAAGAATGCATAAAGCTAATGGAGAATATTTTGAGAAACAATCAATTAATTGACTATTGATAGTATTTTATGCTTATTTTTAGGATTTTTTAACCGACTTCAAAAAAAGGAGGAGATTATCAATTCGACTATATGTTTTTTTTTTTATATGTTTGTTACCTCATAACTTTGTACTGGCTGAACCGATTTTGATGATTCTTTTTTTATTTGAAAGCTAGTGCTTCCCGTGTGATCCCATTTTTTGGTCCAGTTCTGTCAACGGCATCCAGTGCAAAACCGTATAAGTGTTAAATTTGCATTTGGTGTGTATACGACAAATAGACGAATAACTCAATATCATGCCAACCGATTTCGATGATTCCTTTTTAATTGTAAAGGATGTTCTTCAAGGGTAACTTAATGAGAGTTTGGTTAGGTTCTGATTATGGGATCCGTGACAAAGTAACACAACTTTCAAGAAATAAGCCTACTCCTTTCTTATTAGTGTATCGAACGTATATCATTACGAGTAACTTAAATAGTAAGTAGATATATAAGAAACTCGAATACTATAATAATGTATTCAACATTCATATGACGAATTTCGCGCTGACATCACTACATTGGAAATAGAACATGGTAATCACCAGATTGGTGGTAGTTATACTTTATATTGGTTAGAAATCTCGGAATAAGTATTTGCTCGTAGTTTGGGACGCCTAAAAGGGAGTTAGGTCACTGAGCAGAGAACAAATATAGCATGATAATGTATTTGTAACGCTATATCTCTCAGTAAAACAAATATAAACATCCCAACATTACGAATACGAAAGAACAATTAAAGCTTGCATATCTGTTTCTAAATATATGTTAAATATTTTTACAATTCGCTGTTAAAAGGTGTCTTGATTAAAGGCCAGAGTTGCATTAAAGTCATATTTTCTACATACAATACATTTAACACAATATCCATAAACGATTAACACGATGACGTGGTGCCTAGCAACAAATTTTCTACTCGATTACGAGCCAGTTGGGCATTAGAAAAGAAGCCTGATTACTACATCTATCATCATCATTACCCTTATCCCACTTAAGTAGGGTCGGCACAACATGTTTTCTTTTTCCATTCTCTCCTGTCAGATGTCATCTCAGTATTCACACCTTTTACGCACATATCGTTTTTCACACAGTCCATCCATACCTTTTTCGGTCTTCCTCTACTCGTATATCCGTCCAATATCATACTCAACACTTTTCTAGTTACATGGTTTTCATCTCTCCTCATGACATGCCCATACCATGCTATGCATCTTGGGGTGTAAGGGGTGTCGAGTAACATCTTAAGACTTGAGACACCCAAGCCAACCTCACCTGCACGTGGTGCACCCTGCTGATCAACGAACGAGGCAATGGCGATAGTAGGGTGGTAGGGTTATACAGCCCGAATGGGTCGCAACCACCATGTATATGGCGAAAAAGCCCGTCATAGTGATTCGCTTTTGCGCGTCGCGTTTCGGGATCAGCCTGTGCATATCCAGTACCGGGTGACTCTCTTCATTATGGCCGGCATGACAGTGGCGACCGACGATGGATGATCTGTCTCGCGGTGGTCGCCACTGTTCTTGGATTGTACTATGCTTACCATCAGGCATAGTGTAGTCACTTCGTCGTGCTTCAATAAAAAAAAAAAATAACCGATTACTCCTCAACTTCTCTGTCACTGGTGCTATTTTCAAACTGCCTCTAATATACTCATTCTTAATCTTATCCATTCTAGTTACACCACATATCCACCTTAACATTTGCATCTCTGCCGCATGTAATTTTCTCTCATCCGTCTCTTTCGTAGCCCAGTACATTACTACATCTATCTAATATCTTTAAACGAGAAATTCCTGTATATTTTTATATTGTTATATATTCAGGATCTCGGAAACGGCGTCATTTATTTCCGTGAAACTTAATATGTAGGTAGTTTCGGGGACGATAAATCGATCTAGCTAGATTTCATTCATAGAAAACTTTTTTAACTGATTTTTCACGCAATGAATAAATATAGCTAGAATATAAAGGTAAATTTCGCCACCGCTGTCAGAACAAAAATAGCTTAGATGGAAATCGGCTGCTTCGAAAATCCGTGTAACTCCAGTTCGATAATCAAAAAAACTGTTTTTAATATTTTTTTATTTTATAAAAAAATGCTGATTTTGTAAGGCAAACCTAACTGATCATTTCGATTTACAAATGTTTTTTTAAAGAACCGAGCTAGACTCGGTAACCGAGATATTTTTTTTGTATATGTATCTTATATTGAAAGAAGATTTCTCTTCTGGTAATACTTAGTCAGATAAATGGAAAGTAGATATTTTTTATACAATATACTCTCCAGTATTGTAAAACCTTTTTGGATAGCCTATTAAAAGTGTAGGTTGAATGTGAATATTAAATGATGCACTCTGATCATATCATGAACCAAGACAAATGAAAACTATGATTATAAATAAAATAGAAGTGTCTGTTTTTGTCCGGGTTTATCCCTTAAACGGCTGAACTGACTTTGAAGATTTTTTTATGGCAGTATATAATGTATATATCGTTATGCGTCATTATAATTATGCTTCTTGGTCATTTTTAATTTATTATAATAAAATGTAACATTGATGGCATAAAATTGTTTTATAAGGGTTTAGTAGTTATTACAAAATTACAATTTAAAAAATAAACTATAGCTCACAATTCATCCAGATAAAACACGTTTATGTATGGTTCTTATGCAATAGAAAAACATGTCCACGATAAAGAAATCGTGTGTGTTAGTTAATATTAAATTCATTGTTCTCTTTACCGGTGATTCCGGAAGTGGGTTCTGTGGAACCGAAGGGTTCCGCACATTCTCTTTACCGGTGATTCCGGAAGTGGGTTCTGTGGAACCGAAGGGTTCCGCACATTATTAACTAACTTTTTCCGCGACCTCGTCCGCATGGAACTTGCTGTAAAAAAAAAGTAAATATTAAAATAATCGTCCATTTATCTGATTCTTCTCTCGTTCTTAATCCTTAAATGAATATTGTTGCCAAAAGTCTACAAACCAATTTTTGTCATTTTAAAAAGTGACAGCTGTGACAAGTGTTTCAAAACGCATTTGTAAGAACGCGTACAATTAAACATCACTTTGTACATAAATACATCACTTAAATACCATAATCACGTATAAGAACACATAAAATTAAATACCACTTTGAATATAAGCACGTCATTTATTCATTATGACCACTTCTAAATCAATACACAGACGGCTAGAACTACCGCGCGTAAATATAGTGCAACAATGCGCGCGTAAATATAGTGCAAGACTGCCTCGAGTCGACGCACGCACGGCCTTTTATGGCTGGCTGCCCCTACCCCACCTAACTGCCTCGAGTCGACGCACGCACGGCCTTTTATGGCTGGCTGCCCCTACCCCACCTAAGGCGTGGCTTAAGCTTGGCTAGATGGCGCCACTGGCGGGTGGGGTAGTTGCATGGCTTGGCTATGGCGAACACTTCCGGCGGCAGCACTAGGCATTTTACTACTACTGTACTATTATTTCCGGCGGCAGTACCGTGGCGCGATAGATGTGCTTATCCTCCCGCAATCGAAATACGTTCTGTTAACATTGCAATAAACATTGGCAAAGGTCGCCGTTGACATTGGCAAAGGTCGCCGTTGACA
>JACEII010000059.1:1904449-1919969 GCA_014332785.1 Antheraea mylitta | reverse complement strand
AAACGTCGCCGTTGACATTGGCAAACGTCGCCGTTGACATTGGCAAAGGTCGCCGTTGACTGGCAAAGGTCGCCGTTGACATTGGCAAAGGTCGTCGTTGACATTGGCAAAGGTCGCCGTTGACATTGGCAAAGGTCGCCGTTGACATTGGCAAAGGTCGCCGTTGACATTGGCAAAGGTTGCCGAGGGTCGAGCCCTGTGACCACCTTGTATCCCCTTTAAGCTTCTAATTGTTATCAGTCATAACTATAACTCTAAATAACTACGTAAGGTCACAAGTGTAAATATCATCGACTACTACAGCGACTACTGTCTATTCACCGAATATACTACTACTGTCTATTCATCCTGGCACTGGCCAGATACTGGCTACTGGCACGGCTGACATTCCTGGCCCGGAATAAATAGATCGCATACGGGTCTTTCTACTTAAGCAAACCTTAAGTCGCTTATAACTTGTTCACTAGGTTCAGTGGCCCTTAACACATCTTAGTTAATACGGTGCGCCCTTACTATATGAGCTATAAACAATCTCTATAAAAACCTGGCTCAATAGATATTTTTGAAAACCCGAAATTCTACATACCAAATTTTGGTCATCAATATTTGGCAAACTTTCGCGTATTTGTTAGGATTAGGGAAGCGTCACAGATACTCAGATACCCCGCTTTAGCAGCGTTCGGCTGTTGCCACTAGCAGCTTTCGGCCGTGACCAAGACGATGACCCTCATCCAATCGACCGTCCTCGCTAACAGTATTCCCAACCAGGTAACATCACGACCGAGTAGTGGTGTAGCTGGCAAGCAGAAGACGCCTCGACCTTCAAAATGTCGAGCTTGATGACGGGTCCCGGGAGGCCAGCTTTTTGAGCAGGTAATGGAGGCTGGAAATTGAATGAGTTACATGTAAAAAGTATATCAACCTAGTTAAGCTGCAATCTATATTGAACTTCCCTTTGCTGGTGATGACATCACCGTTGGATCCCTTGTCATTGAAGGAGCTACATGTAAAAAGTATATCAACCTAGTTAAGCTGCAATCTAAATTGAACTTCCCTTTGCTGGTGATGACGTCACCGTTGGATCCCTTGTCTGGCTTGTCCCAAAATTTAGCTACACGTAAGTAGGAATTCACTTAGACTTGATAGTTCTTCTGCACCACATAGAACGGACGCGTAGGTCGGCCATAGTCGCTTAGTCACGCCCTCAGTCTTTCTCCCTTTTACCAAGAGTAATCGTATTCTTGAAAGGATTTCGTATTCACGTCACAGCCGTGAATCTCAACGAGCAGATCAATCTTCTTTAGCCAAATTCACAGTGTCAGACAAAAGTCTGAGTGTGATCTTCATTCTCATCCGATTCGTGGCCGGTGTCAACAGGGTCTGGCGTACTGGTCGATGATCCCATGTCCCAGTCACAAGGCCGGGGACGGGGACGGGGACGTGTAGACACTGATGCGTAAACTGATGCGTAATAGCTTTTCATCGTAGTTTGGTATTATCCCGCTTCTGATTGTAAAGAACGCGTAGAATTAAACATCACTTTGTACATAAGTACATCACTTAAATACCATAATCACGTGTAAGAACACATAAAATTAAATATCACTTTGTATATAAGCACGTCATTTATTCATTATGACCACTTCTAAATCAACTCACAGACGGCTAGAACTACGGCGCGTAAATATAGTGCAACACTGCGCGCGTAAATATAGTGCAAGACTGCCTCGAGTCTTTTTTTTTCTCGAACTGACTACGCTATTGACCTGGCAAGGTCTTTACAGCTTCACCGGACTACCGACTGCCTCGAGTCGACGCACGCACGGCCTTTTATGGCTGGCTGCCCCTACTCCACCTAAGGCGTGGCTTAAGCTTGGCTAGATGGCGGTACTGGCGGGTGGGGTAGTTGCATGGCTTGGCTTGGCTATGGCGAACACTTCCGGCGGCAACACTAGGCATTTGACTACTACTGTACTATTATTTCCGGCGGCAGTACCGTGGCGCAATAGATGTGCTTCCGGTTGTTACATATTTTTATATCATTGCTAATATCATAATGAAAAAAAAACGTGTAAGAGGGTCTTCAGAAAATAAAATTGGCGGCTAATTTGACATAAGCATTGTGAAGGTGGAAAAAGTTGGTTGTATGATAATTTGTGACAGAGACATTATGTAACTATAAAAAGTCTGCCGTAAATAAAAAAGGAAGACCATCCAGTAGTACTTTAGAAAGAGAATTTGATGCAAAAAAGCACCGAGGCCCTATGAACCCTGTTCCACCCAAAGACGTTAGATCTGATGGGGTGGACCATAATGAGAAACAGTGTAATACTAAAAATAGGTGCAAGCTGCCAGGGTGCGAGAGGTTTTCACGGACGGAATGCAATAAGTGTCAGGTGGCCCTTTGCCACACCAAAGAATGAAACTGTTTTGCTGCAAGATTTTTCATCACCTACCTAGATGCATAGTGTAGCCAAATGGCTACAATACATTTTTTTTTACAAAAATATAGTTTTTATTGAAACCAAGATTTTTTAAATTATTTTTACCTTTATCTGTGACTTAAAACCTATACTGAAATATTTATTTCATAATTAAATAAAAAATCATGCATTTAAGAGTTAAGTCGCGTCGTCATTAAAATTACAATAACTTTTGATAGAGTTAAATGATTTGAATGAAATCAAGACTAAAAGACATGCTTTATGATTTTCTAGGTGTTTTGTCATGAACGCAGTACGTTCGTAGTTCAGGAGTGATGCGTGTTCAATCAAACAGACAGATATTTCTTTAAGTGATTCAAATGTATTTCATTACTTATTCCAAGACAACTGCAACAGTTTCTTCTCAAAAATCTAAAGAGTGCAGACACGTTACATTTATATTTTTAATATATTTGTCCGAGTTATTTTATCAATAAAATAATTCCACTGTTAGAAATTTTGTTCATTAATGAGCTCTTCAGGTATTACTATCAGGTTTTTTTTTTATCGAAGCACGACATGTGACTGTACTATGCCTGATGTTAAGCATAGTACAATCCAAAAACATCGGCAACCACCGAGAGACAGATTATCCATCGCCGGTCGCCGCTGTCATGCCGGCCATAATGACGAAAGTCACCCGGTACTGGATATGCACATGTTGATCCCGAAACGCGACGCGCAGAAGCGAGTCACTATGACGGGCTTTTTCGCCATATGCATGGTGGTTGCGACCCAGTCGGGCTGTAAAACCCTACCATCCCGCTTTCGCCATTGCCTCGTTCGTTATTCAGCAGGGTGCACCACGTGCAGGTGAGGTTGGCTTGGGTGTCTCAAGTCTTAAGATGTTACTCGACACCCCTTACACCCCAACGTATGCAGGATTTTAGCAATTTTTGACCTATTCCCCCTTGTCAGCAAAATTAGGCAAAACTCTTAACACCTATGCTTACGCAGTTATTGAAATACTAGCTGACCCGGCCACGCGTGGCTGTGTCTCAATTATTATATCATTACATTTTGATAAAAAATCATAATTGTTGTTGATAACATGACCAATAAATCCCACTTAATGATTTAAACTACTGTTTGTGACTTAAATATAAAAGATATATGCTGTAACTTTTTTGTAGGCATAATCTAGCTCTACAACTGTTCTCTGGAACTGAATTATATATCTCTCATCGTTAAAGCAGTGTTCGTAAGAAATGTTTTCGTTGTAGTAGTCCGGTGAAGCTGTTAAGACCTTGTTGGGTCAATAGCGTAGACATTTCGAAAAAGTTTTCGTTAGACCGTTTATTCTCCTACTTACTTTGGAAATCCGACTACCACAAAAGAGTCTTTTAATTTTTCGGGTTAATATATGATTCTCACAAAGAACATGGCTTTCTATTGGTAAAAGAATATTCATAATCGGTTTAGTAGGTCCAGATATTACCCCTACAAATACACAAACTTTACCCCTACAAATACACAAACTTTACCCCTACAAATACACAAACTTTATCTCTTTATAGTAATAGTATAGTTTTTTTTTTTTTTTTAAATCACTAGCAAGTTTAATTAGGAGTTAAAAAAAATAAATATGAAAATTCATAAGTATTACTTACGTAATTGTCGTTCAAACAACCCAATCCCATATTGTCAAAGATAAACAAATCATTGCTTTGGTGCCTTTGCGGTTTGGCCCATATATGTATTTTTGTAATTTTACGGTCTTCAATGTTTATTATTTAATGAAAGGTTCCATCAGTACATATTATAAAACGAAGTCCTTTGCTGTCTGTTTGTCTGTCTGTTCGCGATAAACACAAAAAATATTGAACAGATTTTCATGCGGGTTTTACCTGTAGACAGAGTGATTCATTGGGAATGTTTAGATATATAATTTGTCAAGGTTCCTTTTTATTATTAGGACGGGATAACGTCTTTTTTTTATATATATCATCATCAAACGAACAGATTTGTCACCTGATGTTAAGTGTTCACCACCGTCCATAGACACCAGCAACACCAGAGGAGTCTCAAGTGCTTTGCCATGCTGTGTTGGTGGGGTAAGAGAGAGAGGGAAGAAGAAGGGAGAGGGAAGGTGGTGGGTCTTCAGCTTTCTCACTGACCAAACGAAACGCTACAATGCAAACACTGTTACTTCACATCGGTTTTCAGAGGGTCATACTTCCCCGGGTGAGCCATTCATGCTGAAGTCAGTTATAGCTTCAGCGTGGCTCTACCATCTACCACGTCTGCCGGGTTTGCTAGTATAATATAATACAAAATATGTCAAGTATTTCTAGTATTATTTTTTTATTAATTTAATGTGCATATTGTTGTGGTGTGTAGATTTTTTGCTCGTATAAACATTGTGTAGTTATCGGAAAATTGGATCAATTTACGTAAATGCTGATTCCGCGTTACATACAGCGACGTAATAATAACGTCGCGTCGTCGTCGTGCAGTCTGACCTTCGCACTACAATCATTCATACGCTGGGAAATTAACCGCAATATATTGTTATATTGTTTTCATGGTCTAGTCTTACCTACCATATGGATTTGTCCTTCAAGTTTGTTTACAACTTTGTTAATGTGTATCGACAGTTTGTCTTGAGATACATTTGCGGTAACATTTTCTATCAAAATCTATGTAGACATGTCTTAATAAACGCGAATGTCAATTATATTATTACTGACTAGCATCTGCCCGCAACTTCGTTTGCGTGGAATAATTGCTTTAGGCTAACGATAACACGAAGCCGAATCTCTCAAGGGGAAAACCCCCAATTTTGAAACATTCTTCATTGGTGCACCGCTGCGATTGGTCTTAGGGTGATGATATATTGTCTATAACCATCCACGATAAATGAGCTTTATAACACTGAAAGAATTTTTCAAATCAGACCAGTATTTCCTGAGATTACCTCCTACAACGTCACAAAAACACAAACTTTACCTTTTTGTAATATTAGTAAAGATTGATGGCGGCACTTCGTTCTCTGTGTTCTTTCTCGCAAACTACCCATTATATATGCATTAATTGAGGGTAGTCTTTATTTTTTTATGTCTGATTTTTTTTGTCACTTGTGATTTGAAACTATATGAAACAAAAAAGCGATGTTAAAAAGAGACAAAAAATACATCTATACCATTTACCGTGCGAGAGAATGAGATAGAATACATTATACAGTGTTTCTTGTATCTCTAGCCCTATATTAATATAAAAACCTACGTTATCAGTTATCAGTTCGGTAGATTCCACATAAAGCATTCTATTCATCGGAAAGTGTATGATTATACTATAAAATAACAATCACTTGCTGCTTTATTAATTGTAACCATAATATAAAATGTAATAAAAACTCACTCATACGTATTGTAGTTTTTTTTAAATCGTATTTGTGGATAGTAAATATTTTTAAATGTCACTATCACTTAGTATTCAATAAAAAACTAGCCTTAGCCCGCGATTTCGTATGCGTGGAATAGTTACTTTCGGCTAACGCTAACAACCAGCTGAAACTTGCAAGAGGAAAAACAATTTTGAAACATTCTTCATTAGTGCTCCGCTCCGCATCTTGACATAATGATATATAGCCTATAACCTTCCTCGATAAATGAGCTATATAACACTGAAAGATTTTTTCAAACCCGTAGCTCCTCCTGAGGTTACCCGTTACAACGTCGCAGACTCACAAACTTTACCTCTTTATAATATCAGTACAAATGATAATAATTAAAAATAAAAACATTGAAATTTCCTATATGGAAAGTAATACCTTCAAAATTTATTATCAAGGTTACTACTAAGAAACCTCGGAATGTTTTAGTAATGTAACTGTATAAATCTAAATTGTAATAATTAATATATTTACATAACGTTACGCTATCTTCAAATTAACGTAACGGTATACTTTGTAATTAGAACAACGGATTACGTAGTTGTAGATAAATATAGAATGTGTATATACCGTAATTATTGTTTTGGTAATATGCTGCCCTATATTTTTACCTTTGTCGTGTTGGTATATAGTTACGTATGTTTTATTGTACTTCAAACACTATGAGGACCTAATCTATACTTCTATACTAATATTATAGAGAGGTAAAGTTTGTGAGTTTGTAGGGGGTAATCTAAGAAACTACTGGTCCGATCTGAAAAATTCTTTCAGTGTTATATAGCTTATTTATTGAGGAAAGTTGTAGACTACATATCATCGAAGCGAAGCACCAATGAAAAATGTTTCAAAATTGGGGTACTTTTTTCTCTTGAGAGCTTCCGCTGCGTGTTAGCCTAAAGTAACTATTCCACTCGGAAGAAGTCGCGGGCAGAGGCTAGTCATAGATAATGGCTTGTGTTTTCAGGCACAGTGTCGATCGAAGTAAGTTCAAATCCTTACGAAAGGGTCTCGAGTTTTTGATGAAACAAAACATTGTGACGAAACATGGAGTCAGGTTTCATCAAAGACTTCTGGCTACCACCAACGAATTGAGAATCTGTTGCCAAACACCGACAGCATTCTTTCGTTTAAAAGCCAGGCTTATTTTAGGTAAATTTCTTCTTACGTAAATTTATAGGAAGGCTTTGAAATTCTGATTGGCATCTTTTTAGTGTGACGAAAAGTGTTGTGGGTAAACACTGTGTCGGGTAGAGTATTGAAAACACCGGTTTTCGTTCGATCAACGAAGTTAAGCAACGTTTAAAAAAAACGGTCATTACTTGGGTGGATGACCTAGCTCTAGCGGCCGCGCGATGATGGCTTTTTTATTTTATTTTATTATTAAAACGTTTCCCTATAATTTAAACATTTCACTTCTATCGTGTGTTAATACGACACATCCTGTTTTATTATCCTTTATAAATTTTAGCGTTTGACCACAGTTTATATATATAATTGTGCAGTGCCTTTTTTATATGACTATGTTCCTAAATTAAATGAAAATAAATACTCAATTTAATAAACTTATCAAATATTAAATTGATATTTGTAACAAATTTAAAAGGAATACAAAGGTAAAATGATCGATGTTAAATTATATAGGAAGGATATAATATAAATCACACTAATTCTCATTTTCATATGAATGATTCAGTACAATTTAGGAAATGTCTACTCAAATATAGGTAGTCGATACGAGACAAAGACCTTAAATAAACCTACACATATATAACTGTGTTCGAATGAGTGGGCCGTGATATAAAGTTCCTCATATCTGTTAACATTAAACAATTTTGGATATTTAAGGTTTTTATGTAATACTAATTTGTGCTCGCTGCTTTGGTCGCGCTAATATATATTATTTTTCGTCTTGTTCTTAATAATATTATGATTAAAAGCTTTAGACATGTTACCCACATGATATTTTGACAAAACAAATAGCACGATAACGCACACATACTTAAAGTAATATTGTAACGCCATATTGTCTTAAATCAAATGTGGAAGTGAGATGGCATTTTCGCAATATCGGTGGCGAAAAAGAAATAGCTATATGTTTGCTAGTTATGTGTAGCTAGGTATATGTTAGTTAGTTAGGTAGTTAGCCAAGTTTTAACAAGCCGCTGTCGAAGCGCTTATGACTACATCTTTTGAATAATAAGTACCTGGATGACCGAGCCTAGCTCGGTTCTTAATAAAATATTGTTAAATTAAACTAATCTGTTCGGTTTGCCTCATAAAATTAGCATTTTCTTACCAAAAAAATAAAAAAGATATCTCATCTTTGCTGTCATTCGGATTCGAACTAGGGTTAGACGGATTTTCGAAGCAGCCGATTTCCATCTGAGCTACTTTTGTTTTGACAGCGGTGGCGAAATTTACCTTTATATTCTAGCTATATTTTTTTTCATTGACTGAAAACTCTGTTAAAAAGTTTTCTATAAATGAAATTTAACTAGATCGATTTATCGTCCTCGAAACAATTTACATACTAAGTTTTCACGGAAATCATTGACGCCGTTTCCGAGATCCTGGATGTGTAACAATATAAAGATATACAAGAATTGGTCGTTTAAAGGTATTAAATATCATTGCTTGCTCCCCTCACAGTAGGGGGTGCTCAAGTAAACACTCAAACGACCAGGCGGAATATCGGAAAATTCGAAACTAATAATTTATATGGGAATTGACACATCGGATTACATTAATAAATGGCTTTCGTGGTGTACCTATCATTTGACGTTATGTGTGACGTCACATTAGTACTCGCATATTGCATGCAAGTGAAGTTGCGGTAGGTCGCTAGTCTTCTTTAAATCACATTTTCCTTTGTATTTCCACGTAGGTACAGAAATTAAGATACATTGTAACTGTTATTTTGTTCATTAATCTTTAAAAGCTATTAAATGTTAAAGGCCGCTTAATTAAAATGTCGAGTATAGTGCGCTTTGAAGAAAATGCCAGCTTTTCGCTGCAACTCATTAAGTTGGCCGAGTATTGCGCATTCACACGTAAAGTGGCTATAATTGGCTTACAATTCCGCGCTACGTGCAAAGGGATTACACGCGATACGAGACCTTGAAATGTAGACAATGTGATGGATATTTTAAATATATTTACTTTTAAATAGTGATCGTCCAATGGTGAAAGTTTGGCCATAAAAATTAAAATACAGTTCCTACTATCTTCTACCCGCGAATACGTCCGCGTGGAAAAATTACTTTAGGCTAACGCCAACACGCAGCGGAAGTTGTCAAAAGGAAAAAATTAACCGATTTTTAAACATTCTTCATTGATGCTCCGCTTCTGTTGGTCATAGTGTGATGATATAAAGCCTTCGTGTATAAATGAGCTATATAACACTGAAATATTTTTTCAAGTCAGTAGTTCCTGAGATTAGCGCGTTCAAGCAAAAAAAAAAAACAAACAAAGCCTCCAGCTTTATAATATAAGTATAGATGAGGCCCAATGATGACAAAAACTACTGAAGGTAGTACTTTACTGCTGCTGCATAGTATTTTGGCCATTCGATGTGGAATTAATCGTAGATACTCTATTTTTTGGGTTAGATTGTACCTTTGTCATTTTTTTTATGCCAAGCGAAGCAGACGGAATTCTGCAAGCGCGTTCTATAATTCTGTATAGTTCTGTAGATCTATAGATACCTGTTATATGAATTATGTATTCTACAAATATTATAAGTTATAGAAAAGATCACGAAGAACCACGCACAGAGACTTATTAATAAAACTGAAGCTTTTTTTATGATAAAACTGGTCAATAATACCTACTACACAACAACAAATAAAGAAAATAGGTAGAGAAACAGGAGAAATCTTTGCCTTTATATAAATAGATAATTAACTCTGATTAATAAATACAATTTTAAATAAATTTTAAATAACAATTTTAAATAACAAAAAAAAGTAAACCCTTCCACTTTCATGTGTAAGCGTGTAGGCGTGCACGTGTGTGGGGGTGATCGTGTAGTGCTGTAGCAGTGATGTATATTTGTGTGTCACCGTATCGCACAAGCAACGCACTCAAGGATTCCCTACCGAGGGATCGAACCTAGGTTTGAGCCGTTGCCGTGGGTGGCCTAATCGGGTACAAATTATTTTGTACTTGCGTATTTGTACGTACGTATCTAAACTCGTCAATTATAATCTATACTAATATTATAAAGAGGTAAAGTTTGTTAGTTTGTGACGTTGTGATGTTGTGACGTTGTAGGGGGTAATCTCAGGAATAACTGTTCCGATTTAAATAATTCTTTCAATGTTATATAGCTCATTCATCAAGAATGGTTATAGGCTATATATCATCACGCTAAGATCAATAGGAGCGGAGCACAGATGAATAATGTTTCAAAATCGGGATGTTTTTTCCTTTTGAGAACTGCTGCGTTAGTGTTGGTGTTAGTGTATCTATTCAATGCGAATGAAGTCGCGGGCAGAGGCTAGTTAGTTATAAATAAATTGTTAAAACAAAATAATTATTATGCAAATATTTACCTTCTAAAATATATAAAATAGCTGAGCAATAGATTTAAAATAGCTGAGCATTTAATTAAGTTTCACTTCTATTGTGTGTCTTTAAGATGTACCCTGTTTTTTCCCCCACTGTTCTAGTGAAGTAAACATTATACATATATTCGGCGATACTCTTAGTCGCCCAAACATCCCAAATCGGCTGAGTGCTTTCAGCGCTCGCCTCAATAGTTCGGTGAAGCTGTAAAGGCCTTTCCAGGTCAACAACGTTTACTTTTGGAAAAAAAAAAACAAAGACTGACAAACAAATGGACTACCACAACATCTATTGAATAGACGCGTCATCAACATAACAAACTGTCTGAAGTGTTGCTAATGAGTTATCAAATCATAGTGCCCGCGTCCGTCCTTGAGGCACACCTCGAGTTTGCAAAAGCTTACGTAACCCATCAAGGTCGACTATACCCGTATCGCATGCGCTCACTTCTAGAGGAAGTTACTGTTATATGACTATTAAATTGGCCTCAACTGTTTAAAGTGATTTCAAGTACACGCTCTCGAGTATTCATATGTAAACATAAGCGTTATTACAAAAAAGTTAAATACGTATTAAATACTTCCTTTAAAAAGGTTACGTTTTAAATGTACTACGCTCGCTGTATGTTCGCCATCTTGCTCTTTTGTCTCGCTTTGCTTAGGTCAGGTTAGACTTGCGAAAAAAGGCTTGCATTTGGCGAGCGCCGGGTATTTAGTACGAAACCTTTTTAAAGCAAGAATTTAATACGTATTTAACTTTTTTGTAATAACACCGAAACAGTCTTATCTCAAAACTTTACGTTATATACTAAGTCAGGAATTCTCAATTTTTTTCAGTCCTCGGCGCATTTTCAAGTTTGGTATTATTATATCACGGCACCCTAACTTAGCTAGGTAGTTGAAATAGATGCAGTCGAGATATAAGTACAAAGATACTAGTTAGATAGCCACATAAATTAAAACATCCATAACGTGGATCTGTGTGTGCTAAGAATTTAATGATTTATCTTATACCCACGAATAACTAAGTTAAGCTAACAGAGCAATATTAAAAGGAGTAACTCACGGCGCTTCTCTTCACATTGTTCTTCACCAGGCTGCCGCGGCGTACACTTTGGGAACCTCTGGCCTAAGTCCTTTCTTATACTTATGACAACTTAAATGCCAAATGTTATTAAGATCGGTTCAATAATTAAAGCGTAACAAATTAACGCTAAACTAAACCAAACTATGCAAAAAAATTACTGTATTAAAGTAAATGAATGTCACCATACGAATGTTTTTTATTTTGACTGCTTATTTTTATTACCGCTTTACGACAACCTTGAAAACTTACCGTAATTTCAAATATAATTATCGATTTTAGCCTGAAACAAGTTCACGGTCTTTTTCCGCGTGAATAGAGCTAAGTATATCAGAAGAATAATATTTGTTTAACATGTTCTCTTTGTACTTGAAATATGTTAGGTTTATAAATAACTAGCCCCTGCCCGCGATTTCCTCCGCGTCGTAATAGTTACTTTGGGTTACCGCAAACAGGCAGCGGCAGCTCTCAGGAGAAAAAAAATCCCGATTTTGAAACATTTTTCATTGGTGCTCCGCAGCTATTGGTCTTAGTGTGATGATATATACATATATATATATATGTAGCTTCGATAAACGAGCTATATAACACTGAAAGAATTTTTCAAATCGGACCAGTAGTTGTTGAGATTACCCCTACAAACTTGACTCTTTATAGTATTACTAGCTGACCAGTGCAACTTCGTCTGCGTCAAATCGGTTATTACCTGTTTCAATTATATTTTTAAACGCGAAAAATCTTAATTAACCCGACTGCAGCGACATCTACCGTTTTTAATTGGTAGTCCGAACTATTCAGGAGCTCACTCAAATATATATCCAGTTGGTATGTGAGAAATCTTTAAAAATAAGCCTAAACCCTGTTTGCAGTATCATCTACCGGGTTATAAGGGAACGCACGTGACTACTGTTGGAAAAATAAACGATTAAGTTATTTACTTCATTATCGGTTTACGAACATTACCGGGACTAAAGTGTTGTTAAGTTTTTATTGTGGTGGAATCGCATAACCAGCCAATATATCTTATAAAAAACCCGATAAGTTCTGTTCGAAAAATCCTACCGCAAAATATGTATGTACTTTCGTAAATTTCCACCACAAGATAATAATACTATACGATATGTTTATTTATTCACAGAGCAAGCAAAATTTCAAAGGTTTTGTGGATATAATTATAATACTATAATTCTTATATTATAAAGACGTAAAGTTTGTGATGTCGTGACGTTGTAACGGGTAATCTCAGGAACTACTGGTCCGATTTGAAAAAATATTTCAATGTTATATATCTCATTCATCGAGGATGGTTATAGGCTTATATATCATAACGCTGGGTCCATTAAGAGCTAAGTAACAATGAAGAATATTTAAAAATCGGGGTTTTTTTTTTCTCTTGAGAGCTCTCTCCTGCGTGTTAGCGTTAGCTCAGAGTAACTATTACTACGCGAACTAAGTCGCGGGCAAGGGCTAGTATAATTATAAGTCGCCATGTTTAACTGAAATAGAAAAATATATTTGTACAATTGAGACGAGTTACATAAATGGTTTGTCTAAATTGCTTATTAGCATGCGAGTCTAGGACAACTACCCCAATAGGTCGCGTTTTTATTAGACGTTTTGTAAGTAGCTAAAGTTTTATAACTTGTCAAATCTTTCTTATCATTGTATTGTGTTGTCCGGAGAGTTTAAACGGAAAATAAAAATACAGTACATCCAAACCTTAGTCCACCTTAATACTACATTAGGCACTAAAATTAAAAGATAAAAAAAGGATTGGATGTTTTTCAGTAAGCTGTAATTTGGCAACAAATAGCCGTATCATTGCTATATTTTGTACAACCTTTCACCTCCTTTCAGGATTTTTTTTTTCGTTTGGAACAAAGAATTGATATTATCTTGACAAGCGAATCTTATAATAATCAATCATAAAATGTAAGCATTCGTGGGTTGATGAATCCATATGGTGGGTAGGGAAGAATATCTTGACCAAGTTTGAATTACTGTTGTCAAGTTTTTAAAACAACGAACTCGCGCACTATCTTTACTATATGACCTAACCTAATTGTAGGTGGATTATAACCTAAAGATGGCGATAAAAGTTCAAAATGACACCGCCATAAAGGAAATAATATCATTAAAGAATCCGTACTAAAATAGTAAATACTTAAATCACAAAAATAAACAAATTAATGTATAAGATAATAATAAATAAATAAAAAAACACTTAATAGTTGATCACAGATACGCTTTTTGACGTATACAATAAAAAAAACGAAAACAAAAAAAGAGTTTTAGTTGCCTACCTACTAAAACAAAATATGTGAATAGTTCTGTTTCAGCAAATTTTTCGTGAGGCCGACTTAAAAAGCACTCTTTAGATCAGTGTTTTCCAAATTTTTTAGGCTATGCCCCGACTTAATATTTCTAAAATTTTTTGCACCACTCCCCATACATAATTTTTAACTTTTTAAAAATTGTTTGTTCCCTTAAAAATATAAATGATAAGTTTTGGGAAATAATCACTATGAAGTTGTTATCAAAACATCATAAGTAAAACAAAACATATAATGGAAAACTTACAATGACTTGACGACTCTAATTACTCAGTTGATGTTTTGGTAATGTCAAACGAAATTATAGCTAATAACTAGTTACAGCATTTTTTTAAGAATATGCCTTTTTTGTTAAATTTGTTACCGATATATAGCATTGTATTTGAATAACCCAAAGGCGAAAGGATTAATGTCGTGTCGAGTCCATTTTTAAATTGCTCCTCTTAACTATCAAATTGCCCCTCTGTGGAGCGTGGGCCCCACGTTGGGAAACACTGCTTTAGAGTAATTACATTTATGTGAAACTTGAACTTTACAGATAGACTTTATTTCGCGACTCTAAAGTCGGGCTATAAACCGAAACCGACGCGCAACAGCAAATATTTTCACATAGAAGATGACATCGTTTACGAGAATTTCTACTTCGATTTCGGGCCGTATCACCTGTGTCACTTGTACCAGTTCTGCAATAGACTCAACGAAGAACTGGAGAAGAATCCGAAGAAGAAGATTGTTTTCTACACGAGCAACAATGAGGCGCTAAGACTGAATGCTGCTTACCTTATTGGTAGCTATCAGGTAAGCTAGCTTCATTGTTTTAGTCGATCCGAGTACTTCTAAGCAAAACAAGAAAGTTGAATACATTTTTCTCTTCTTTGTTAATTCTCAGCCGATTTTCTTTATTTTTAGTAGACATTGATGACGATTTATTCTTTTTAGAATTGAAACTTGAAAAATTAATGGATCAAGTTCGAATTTTGACCACTAATGAATCACTAGTATTTATATATAATCTACAATACTTATATGTAATTAAAAACGGCTTTTTCCACAGTTCTTTAGTACAAATACTTTCTCTGGTATCTTTATTGAAGATAAGGTTTTTCTCGCGCCTTCACTCGCTATAATACATCATATTCGATATCAGAACCTCTCGAGAGATCATCTCGAAATAATAATTTTGTTCTGGATCACTAGTTATGATCCAGTACAGTACCACAGTATAAATATAGGAGACAGTATGGAAAATACGTACAAACGCTCAAAAATGGTACACTCACACAAACATGCACATCGACAAGAGGTTTTGAAAGCATTCGCATGAATACTTGATTTAATTAAAAGTAATTCCATTTTTTAAGTTCCTTGCACGTCACCAAACAATATAAGATGGCTTCCAGAAAGCAGTCAAATGGCCTATTTCAGTAAATTTATTGGCATTGAAGTGTCCTATGGGCTGACAGGGGAACAAGATAACATAAATTGCGTTGAACGCCACTGGCAGATGTGTCCTATTGGATAATCGGCGTGTGGGCGGCACAAATTACTTGCGGATTATGTGTTTCAAGCAATAGAATATATGTTTATTGTTAAACTGAAGCGTCCGTCGGTTAAATCGTTGTACATTTACGCTTATTACCTCGAAGGTTCCACGATTATTA
>JACEII010000059.1:1884359-1904439 GCA_014332785.1 Antheraea mylitta | reverse complement strand
ATCTATTATCAATTACTGGATTACCCGATATATTTTAACCAAAAGATATGTATCAACGACAATAAATTGTGTTTGTTAAGTAAAACCATTTAAGTTACTTTCTCAAGTAGAAATCACGTAGAAATTACGTATATTGAGAAATGCATGAACTAAAATATCGAGCATGCAGTCGTCTAGTAACAATACGAGTAAATCCTGTGTCTTGTAGTTTCCTTCTTTAAAAAAAACACTAAACCTACGCGGCTATGCTCTCTATTCCAAATCAAAGTGGGATTATCTTTTAGAATCGCAAAAGGCAGTTATCGTAGTAGTAGTTAATTGAAACTTTTTCTATCTATAATCTATACTAATATATAAAGCTGAAGAGTTTGTTTGTTTGTTTGTTTGTTTGTTTGTTTGTTTGTTTGTTTGGTTGAACGCTATGATCTCAAGAACTACAGATCCGGTTTAAAAGTTTCTTTTAGTGTTAGATAGCTCATTTATCGAGGATGGCTATAGGCTACATATCATCACGTTAAAACCAAAAGGAGCTGAGCACTAATGAAGAATGTCTCAAAATCGGGCTACTTTGGAAGCTTCCGCTGCGTGTTAATGTCAGTATTATATGCGTTGCCATGGTAACGCGATAACATTCTATCGAAAATATTTTCATGGTTTATTTTGTGTTCCTATTCAAAAGGTTTATTCTACGTTACTTTTGTTTCCAATTTTTAATTATACGTGGTACGTTTGTATCGGAAACATTTCTAAAGTTTATTTTGTGTTGCTATTCAAAATGTTTAGTAGTAATAATATTCGTCCAATAAGATAGTCGAAGGAATTAATCCATACTGCCAATTCTGAAGTTGTCAATATAGGTATTTTTCTTCTATGTCCAAGATAATGTTAAGGTGTAAGAGCCAAATACTCTATATAATATTTCGTAAATTTTTATATTCTTAATTTTCAAGACCACAGAGTTCACGCTTCGTGGTATTATTTTTCTTTCATTTCACTTATGCAAAATAAACGAACCATATCACATAAAACGTCACAAATTTAACACAATATAGAGACAAATAACACAAGATTATTAATAAAATATAAATCCACTAGATGACAGACTAAAATTCCGCCAAAAACTCCTCAAAAAATTTATTTCTACTTTTTGTTCCCAATTCTTGATTTGTGATATACTACGTGTAATAAAAGTAAAGTGAGTGTATTTTATATTAGGAATATATGAGATGCTACAAATATCAACATTTTTTTTTTAATTCTATCGATATGTCTGTTGTATTTTTTTATTTGTTCCGGGTAATCTCCGAAACGGCTAGACCTATTTGAACGGGAATTTTACGGGCAAATAAGTAACTAATTGGCTGTTTTATTTTAAACTAGCGGGTTCAGCAGACGTTGCCCGCCCTGATAATAAGACAAACTATACCTATAACTTGCCCAAGAATCATTTTATATATTGTTAAAAACGACATGAAGATGCGTTCTGTAGTTTTTGATCTTATCGCGAACATACATATATACAGACGTGGAATAGGACTTTGTTTTACACTATGTAGTGATAAACTGTTATCCGTGCATTCGTCGTTCGTGTGACGTGCGCTGTACTGGACTCCAAGAATAAATATATACATATGTACATGTATTTATGCCAAATGCACCAAACAGGCTGACGGCCCACCTGATGGTAAATGGTTACCATCGCCTATGAACAACTGCAACACTAAGGGCATCGCTGTTGTAATTGAAAGTCATATCTTTATATTTGATTTAAATTATAGCAAGGTATGATAATAACTTAATTATATCGACACTATGGACATATTATATTTATATAATAAAAGGTTTAACACATATTGTTCGATAATGTTTAGCTTAATATTTTCATTACTTTCTTATATAGTGTAAGTGAGCACTGAGGGTGATATATAACAGTTTAAAGTTCCAGTTATGTGGTTGATGATAAATCCTATTCCATTCGATTCACTATTAGTATTCACATATATAATGTACACGTTACCTGTTACAGTAGATGATGTGCGTGTGATACTTACAGTTATTTTTGAAAGAGTATTATTGTAATTTACAATAGATGTGTGATCACAATTTTAAACATCTAATATATTTAAAAAATGCGTGCGAAGCCGCGGGTAACAGCTAGTAATATTATAAAGAGGTAAAATTTGTTTTCGGATCGGATCATTTTCGGAACGGATCATCATGAAATTTTGTATGAACACGTCATCAGAGATACGGATATTGATATAGCATACACTTATGAAAGAATGTATGTCCATACATGTATACAGCTTAGATCAAATAGTTAGTTTAATTCTATTCGCGTTGTAACCAATGCAACCTCACATGCTATAGTGCCAATATCAAGACACACCGACACCTGTGTCTACTATACCGACTGACGGCGCGGCTATTAGGTTCATCCATCGGGCCGTGAACGCTCCGAAACGGGATATTGTGGATAACAACCTAAAGATAGCCATAAAGAATAAAAATGGAACCACTATAAAAACAATAACGCTAATAAACCAAAAATAGTTAATAATTAAATAAACGAGATAAAAAAAATGCTTACGGATACGACTTTTTACGTATACAAGAAAAATACACGTAAGCAAAAAAAAGGTGCGGACCAAGAGTCTGCAGAATAGAAGAAACTGAGTAAAAAAAAAACTAATGCAACCGCCAAAGCTGAAGATCAGTCACTCTGGCACCCTTAAGCTTGTTGCCATTCCGCAAAATGGACTGAGCAGTTTTCTTAAACGCCGGTGCAATTGTGCTCGTCAGTTCGAAAAAAAAAAATTACTGAATCAAACTTGTATCATTATTTCCAGATAATTTACCTGAACTCGAGTCCGGCAGCGGTGTACAAACAGCTAACAGACGGTTCCGAGTGGTCGCTGTTGAATTTCAGAGACGCGTCCGGGGGCCCACCGCTCTTCGATATTTCCCTTCTCGACGTGTTACACGGGATGAAAGTGGCTCACGATGCGGGTTTTTTTAACTTCGAGCATTTCGACGCTGAACAGTATTTATTCTATGAGGTAAATATAGAAATGCACTATAATTAAAGGTTTCTCATATAATCTTTTTCTTAAAGAATTACTACATTTGTTTACATGAAAGTGAGTCTATTGTCATTATTCAAATACACTTGTTTAAGGTTAATGAATTGAAATGTAATTTAATTTAAATTTTCTTCAATAATATTGTAATTAATAGATGATCAGACAATATAATTATTCAAAATAAACTTACAATAAACGTAAGGAGATCTCCGTCAGGAATTAAGTTACTAGGGTTTTTTTTATTTTCTATCGATTATCCTTTTAAATTATAAGAAGCAGACGTAAGAAGTCAAATCATACATTTTTGTAATATTTTAGGAAAATACCCATTTAGTATAAATTAAAAATAAAATAGAGAGTTATAGATTATAACATAAAGAAAGAAATTACCTGTCAGTATTGAGATTTAAAATTGCTTCCTATGCGGCTAGATAACGTAGACTTATTTTTATAAATTTTAATGTGTATGTCGATTTATTTTTTAGTTTTAACAATGCGGAAAAGATGGCGATGTTCAATATATCCACTAGATTTTTAAGAATTACTAAATTTTGACCTAGGTGCATACATTATTTATACTTTTCGCACCCTTAACCTGTCATTTATTCAATATATACTTATACATACTCACACACTCATATACGATGTACAGTGGAAGAGAGACAAGACCGTAACGTTTTTTTCTTACGTGACGATTTTTATCATTCGACTCCCTAAGTGTTAAGGACCCGTGTTTGTTGTGACAGAAAGTCGAAAACGGTGATTTAAATTGGATAGTGCCCGGCAAGATGCTGGCTTTCTCGGGTCCTCACCACCGGTCGCGGCTGGACCGTGGCTACCCGCTCCACAGTCCCGAGTACTATCACGAGTACTTCCGCACCCACAACGTAACTATACCCTCACAGTATTGTCATTAATTCTAGAATTTACCCTTAACAAGTGCTTTGTGAACTCATAAATACATTGTCTCCACTGATGGTAGTATATTGAAACCGTAAGAAAATAGAGCGCATCTTACTAAGGCATGTATCGGAAAAGTTGAAATCTGTAATGCTTTTTTTGTTTTGTTTCTGATTATAAATAAAAAATACAGTAATCAGAGAGAGACAATTCACCAATCGCCGCTGTCTTGTCTGACGGCTGTGTAAATGTTTCTTCAGTTTACTCTTGAAGGAACCAATGTTGTACAAATGATGTACCTTTATTATTAATATATGGTATAAATAATGATAGTAATTTGACCATAATTTACTATTGTTATAAGTTCCAATTTTATTAAGTTTTTGCTATTGAGTGTACAAACTATTCTATATTGTAGACGTAAGAGGCATGAAGTATGATCAATACTTTTATAAATAAATGCTTCGACCTGTCGATGGTGTGGGAAAATAACCGATTCCGTTTTATTTAAATTGATAACGCCTCAAAATAAAAGCTTTAATGCTACTAAACAAATAAAAGACAAAAAGAAGTAATAAAGATAATGATATCCATATATTAACACTTAAAGAAAAAGGTTTGTACTCCTCATTATGATTAAAATTCAACAACTGGGTGACTACTAGTATTATCAAATACTTTCCACTCCGTATTCAGGAATTATATAAGATTTGTTGAGATATGTATGCTTAGTAAACGTATATGTTTCAATAACTCATAATACGTATGAATGTGTACGTTAGTCTAGATAGGTCACGAATTGCATAAATTAGGCAATAGCCCAAGCCGAGAGGTGCCGTGCACCCTTGAGCTAATTGTCAAAATAAAATCGGCTGAGTGCCTTAAGCGCTCGCTTTAGTAGTTCGCTGAAGCTGTTAAGACCTTGGTAGGTCAATAGCGTAGACAGTTCGAAAAAAAAAACGCAGGAATAAATACATATTATTGACAAGCATAGATAAGCCTGAGACGATTTGTAAATAGCTATATAATAATTTGTTCCGTAAAATCTCTAACTTTATTTAGGTAACAACTATAGTCCGGTTGAATAAGAAATCGTACGACGCGAGGCAATTCACAGCGCACGGCTTCGAGCACCGCGAATTGTACTTCATTGACGGTTCTGTGCCCACCGACCTCATCGTCAACCGCTTCATCAGGATCTCGGAGGCTGCCAAGGGAGCGGTCGCAGTACATTGCAAAGGTTACTTCCGATTAAACATTGTAAAGGTCACTTCTGATAATAGATTGTGAAGGTCACTTCTGATAATAGATTGTGAAGGTCACGTCTAATAATAAATTGCAAAGGTCACTTCTGATAATACATCGGAAAGGTCTCTTCTGATGCAACATTGCAAAGGTCACTTCTGATATTACATAGCAAAAAGTCCACATAGAATAATATATTGCAAAAGTTACCTTTGGACAGTATTGTAAGGGTTACTTGTAATCAGATATAGAGGATTATATAGTGAGGATTTAGTCAACTTTACTTTCGTACAAACCTTGTCCTGACAATTGTAAATACGATTTTGTGTATAGCGGGTCTGGGTCGAACCGGCACCCTGATCGCGTGCTACATGATGAAGCACCACGGTTTCACCGCTCGCGAGGCTATCGGGTGGCTCCGCGTGTGTCGTCCTGGCTCAGTCATCGGACATCAGCAGTGGTTCCTCGAAAAGTCAGTAACCCCTCTCCTAAGCACAGGGATGTTAGCCCCCCCCCCCCTACAATTTTCCGTGTAAGAATTTGAAAATTCCTAAAGAGTATCGAAGTAAAGGATGGGTATACGTGGACAAACGCCCATACTTCAAGAATTGACCTTAAGATTTCTACTTTTACACGCTATTTATACCTTTCATAACTTTTTATATAGAGGTGGGCGACAAAATTTAAATTATGGGCAAAAATGCCCAATCGATGGACATACCCTTTACGAATTTTCAATTTCTTACGTGAAATATGGGGGGCCAACTTCCCAGAGTTTCTCTCCCACTGTATCTAACATCTCTTTTTGAACAGATATATAAAGTAACCCCCCCGATATTGCTTGCGTTTAATATATATAAATACTTAGTTTTTTAGATAAAAATAAGTGAAGTGAAGAAGATAATTAGATAATAAGATAAGTGGGTATAAATACATATTGTATTATATGTTTATTATATGGCTTTGTTTTGTATTGAACTCTTGACTGTTTTACGCGCAAACACGAACTTGAAGCTATATTCATAGCCGCCAAAAAGACTGACGAGGACTTGAAATTGACATTTTCAATTGATATATTGTCAGTATCCAGTCCCGTATGCACGCGGAGGGCGAGGCGTATCGTCGCCGACACAACATAACCTCCTGCCCCGTCTACACACGCGGCATCTACTGCGACCTGCCCGCCCGCACCCCGCCACACACGCCGCCGCACACGCCTCCACCGCACACCCACAAACCCGTCTCTCTACACACCATACTTCAAAACAACAAAAACTCCACTAAAGTTAGTATAACTTTTCAAATATACTCATTATATTGCCTCATTGTAATTGGAAACTCCCAGCGAAATAATGTCATTAAAAAGAGACAAAGATATACATGTATAGCATTTAAATTGCGAGAGAATGAGATGTAATACATTACATAGTGTATAGAAATCTCTGACTCATTTGCAAGGATTCCAACCTATAAATATATTTCAATTATTTTACGGCTTTGTGGATTTGGATAACTAGTTTAGTAGAACAGTTACTTTGGGCTAACGTTAACACACAGCAGAAACTCAAATAGAATAAAAAAAAATGATTTTGAAACATTCTTCATTGGTGCTCAGCTCCTATTGGTCTTAGCGTGATTATATATAGCATACGGTATATGTACCAGTAGTTCCTGAGATTAACGCGTTCAAGCAAACATACTCTTCAGCTTTATAATATTAGTATAGTATAGATATACGTTTCTTTTTGCAGTTGGATAACGCTAACGTGCTGAACGCCAACGAACCCGACGCGGAAAACAACGTTACCACAGTCATCGGTAAATATAAAACCACTCCCACACCAATGCTACCCACTAAAACGATTTTCACCCCCAAAATGAGCTACATGATGCCAACGAACAACATCAGAAACTCCAATAACACCAACCTAAAGCAACCGACACGTATAAATACAACATTAAAGTCGCACTACGCAGCTAAAACATCAACGTTCCCGCCTACGAGGAGCGCGAACTCTCAAGCAAAACTGACAGGCACCGTCAAGCCGTACACGGGGAAGAACAGTTTCCACGGACAACGGGCCAATCTCGCTCGTCCTGCCATAGGCTATACACACGGTACTAGTCCTTTAAAAACATTCACAAGAAAATCTGCAAGTGTTACCAAAATCACCCCGAACGATACCAATACAGTTAACACTCTCAGCAATATAAACTCAACTCTGTCAGCACTAACCGAGAACTGTCATTTGAACGGCAAGATAAGGTTACCATCTGAACCAAACTTAAAAACCATATCTCAAACAAAACCGACCGGTAACAATAATATAAATAATAGGAAGAAGTTAATCATCAGATCAAACTCGAGTTCAAGGAAGAAGGTGCCTAAAGGTGGTCTCCAGAAGATCGGCTTGGACTCGACGCAGGATCTTTCATCAAGCGATACGAATGTCACAAACATATCTGCTGATTCCTTAGAGACACCGTTTCGATTTAGAAGGAAACGGGACAAATCGAACAGCCCGGAGCCGATGGACTGTCTCTCTAACTCTATCATCACTGCGGATGTCACTCCGGATAATTATGAGGAAACGAATAACTCCCAAGGGAACAAACTATACAAGATAAAGGCTCTAAGGAAAAAGTGCCCTGCGTTTGGAGTCAGTTTATTAAAGAAAGATGCTGCTCAGACACGGTCAAACAACTGTGCAAGCGGGTCGACTGTCAAGAAAAAATGATGTTCGTAAATTGCCTGTTAAATAGGTTAAATGCATGACTCGTTAACAGGATATAATCGGAATGTGTCTAACGCATCTGTTTGGACATGATACATGACTGTTATTTATATTAAACTCATATCAAATTATTATAGGCGAATCTAAAAGACATGCCCAATGTTCTAGTAGTACGGTGAAGCTGTTAAGACCTTGCTGGGTCAATAGCGTAGTAATTTCGAAAAAAATAAATTAAAAAAAAAGCCCAATGTTCTAGAAAGTTCTATTGAGTGATGGTATATTCATAAAACACGTCGTAAACCCCATTAGAAATGTGAGCCTATATTATGCCAGAGTGTAACTCATTGGTGTTATTTTTGAAGGATACATATAAATAAATAGACTTTCTATCGATTTAAGTTATTTTTTTTACTAAAAAAAAATTAAACTACTAGTAAATCTTAATTTAATGCAGCGTTATATACTAATGAAGTAACAATAAAATTTGCTTCATTATTAAACTCGAAAAAGTATATTTAGTATTTTTTGCCTTCATTTTTTTTATATGAGTGTTGATATTGTGAAGGAATTAAATATCCTGGATATCCGTACTAATGTATGAATGAATAAGAAATGTATGTTTTTGTTTAACATTATAGAAGATATCTCAATGTTGTAGTATGTAGATGGTTAATGTTTATAGGGTATTATAATAAGAACACTTGTTTATATCGATGTTTGGTGTAAATTGTATGTTTAAAAACAAAGCCGGCTTTAGTGAGATTCTTTATAAAAAAAATTTACAATCGGTCCTCAACCAGTTATGACAAGATTGCATATAAAATTGTTTGAAAATCTTCACAAATAATAGTTTTATCTTAAAAAACCGGAAATCATTTTTCAATTAAATACTTATTTCTACTTCTTTTAATTGTTTTGGCTCCGCAGAAGCATTTGGCAATGTCAACGTTTTGTTTCAATCGAGATTACAACATATTTTACACAAGTGTTATGTGATCATTTCAATGTTCCAACAAGATGGTGGCTCCCATGTTAGAACTTTCCAGGGAGTTCTTGTGGCATCTCAGAATTCATGGTCCGTGGTATTATTTTCCATTCACTTCACTTATGCACAAAAACCAAACTGTATTACGTAAAACTTACCAATATTACAAAATTGGGAGTCAAATAACACAAGATTAAGGATAAAATATGAAATCCACTATGTGACAGACCAAATTCCCGCCAAAAACTGGAATATTTATTTCTAATATACCATGTTTTGAAATGTACTGAAAATTATAATTAAAATATCTAGAAATGTATAAAGTAGCTTCTTGAGAAAACCCGGAAAGCAGTTCGTATAATTTGCAATGAAAAAACATGGATGAGTTGGGTGAATTATATAATTCATTTATTAGATATTATTTTGTACTTTTTAATCCTCTCGAGATACAATAAAACCTTTATTTGAAATCTATTTCCATTTGATAATGATTTGATAATAATAATAACTGAGCTACTTAAACTAGACTGCTGAGAAGGGGGTTTCTATATGTGGATTATATCATATCTATGGCCGCGATGGATTTTATAAAAAAAATATCGTTATCTCCGTACCTATTACTTAAAATTCAGGTTTTTATTTCTTTGCTTCACTTACACGGCTTGACTGATTTAGATCCATTTTTTTTTTATATTTTTAAAATTGGTTTTGTGTTTTTGTTTTCTCATCAGATAAAAACAAATCTTGTACTCTGAGACATTCAACCTCCTGACACCACTCAGTATTTTTTTTATACATACATGTATGTCCTATCAAAGTCTATATTACCTTACACTTATTTACCGGGTTCTTTAGTGTTATACGAATTTAAAATGTTTTGTACATTTTCTCTAAATTAAATTGTATGCCTCTCTAATCTCCTTTTTGGGTCACGTAATTAGTGTCTGTGTCTTAAGACTGCCACAGAATATTTATGTCGTTACATTTCAGAATCGGCTAACTCCAATTTTATTTATTCCTAATATTTAGTACATGTAAAATATGAAGATTTTAATAACTAAAAAGCTTTTAATGAACAAAATGTTTACGTCTTTCATGGTATATAAAAATTAGTAACCATAAATAAATGTCATATATAATATGATATATATGAAAGATTAGAATTGGATTCAGCTTATTTTGAAATGACATGATACATCTCGTCTAGGGGATTAAGTATAAGCCGGCTTTGTTTAAAAAAAAAATGTGTAATATATATTGAATATGAACGATCACGCGTTCGACCCACTAATAGTGAATTAAGAAAGGATATTTTTGTAGTTTTATTAAATGTATCGACGTGATAATCAAATGCCATTATTTCCTTTAGCTTCTATTGAGCGCATTATTTAGTTATTGGTTGGTGTTATATAACCTCTTTATTTATATAGTAATTTTAACAACTGATTTGTTGTATTCTGCCTTAAATGTTTTATAGGATTTTGCTCAGACTTCTATTATATCGTTTTGTGAATGCTCCATGTACACTGAGATTATATATATTTAATTTGTAGCAATTTTTTTTGAAGTGATAATTCTGGTCCGCAATCTTTTTGTGTGACGTTGCAGTATTGGGGTTAAACACAGTGTCGTGTAGAGTGGGAGCAGTGTGTCGCTTACCTCCGAATATTGGAGAACTTCTTCTTTCTTCTTCTTTCTTTCTGTTTGCACGTAATTGCGTGGACTACTTTCAGACGGTGTGTCGATCACTGAACACAATCATACTATTCAAAAGTGTTTGATGAGTAATTAAAATGTTTCCTTTAATAGAGAAGTCCGACTTCTATCGTGTGTCTTTACGACACACCCTGTTTTTTTACATTAATACGTATTTTGTGCAATATATAGAATATTTGATCTATTAGATGTTTAAAAGTATTTGTTTATTCTATTTTATAGAGTTGTAGATTATTTAAAAAAAAAATACGTTTCTATACAATAACTAAAAAAAATACGCATTATTATGGTCGTATTTCGGCCACTGGATTACTATTAGTTAATATAATAACATAAATGATCATTATAAATCCCGGAATCTATGATGATTTTTATAATAATGTTCATATATTACATTTCCTAATACTAGTGGCTAAGTTTTATGATGATTAGTCAAACGATGCTGGAATTTATCAGTTTTACATATAGTAGAACCTTTATAAGTCGAACTACAACGACGTCATAAAATTTGTGTTATAGAGTTTATGAAGGATTTCGACTTAGGCGGATTTTGTAAGGAATTCTTCATAATTGTTAGTAGTTTTTAGTAGGGTCGAGTTACATAGGTTTCGACTTGGGTGCATTTATTTTTATTAATATTGTGTTTAAATTCTTAAATCGGCGACTTGTTCTTCTTCGAGCTATATGGATTAGTTTCAAATGATCGAGTTTAAATCTCTAACTTACTAAGTTATAAAATCAAACATTGCTATTTTCGTGATACAGAGGTCCTATTTATTTTTTCGAGTTGTGCAGAGAAAATATATACAAAAACGTAATAATATATCGAGTTGGCTACGTTCTGAGAGGTTCGAAGGGAAGAGAACGAAACATTGTTTCGTATTTTAGACGTTTGCGATTTATCGGGGTTCAGATTATCGAAGTTCGATTTATCGAGGTTCTACTAGATATGCAGCTTATCATGTTAGAATTTTATATTTACCTTATTTCAGTTTCATCAGGTACATCTCAAATCTCAAAAATTACATCCAAAATTAGATATTAAATAAGAGTACGTCGAATCTACGAAATCGAGGGTTAGAAATCTATATATATTATTAGCCGGGATACACTTGTTGTGATATTGGCAATTTTTTTTAAAGTATTACTATATAAATTTTGAGTGTGCATTTAGCATAAAAATTATGACAAAATTAAAAAAAAAATGTGTAACAAAATTCACATCAAACACGAGTACAACTCTCTATTTAAAAAAAAAAAGTGTCTACTCCAATCGTAATACGTAGGGATACCCATATAGTAAGATGAAGTTAAGAAGTTTATGGGTTTCTCAATACATTTTAATATCTATCGTATTAAAATTGTAATGTGAGATATAAATATCGATAAAAATCACATGATACGTGTCACATCTCTATATAGTCGATAAACTATATATAAAATGTAAAGATTTTGCAACGTATATAGGTCTAGTTAAATCTAGTCATACTTTCCACCCTGTGAATTGTCGTTATCATCCCTTATAAAAAAAACTTATATTTTGATAAGAATTTTGTTACAAATATGTACATATAAAACAGTCACAAATAAACTGAATGTGTAGCTATTATGTTAAATATTTGTCTATGTACCAGCTAGGGTTATCTAAAGGTAAAAGTGGCATTACATGTCAAATCGACCACTTTGAAACCCGAACTCTTGTTGAATTGGCAGATTTTTTAAAAACTTTTTTTTGTGATAAAAAGATCCCAAAAAAGTGATCCGTTTTTTTTTTACGTTTCGTTATTCGTTTAATTACAACTTCTTCAAAATTATTAATACGTTATTTTAAACGACAATATCTTAAAGTTCTTTTCTGAAAAGAAAATACAATAGTTAAGATTTTCAAAATCTTAAAAAATTACTTTTTCTAGTAAAATCATCTTGTCTCGAAAGTGCTTTTTTAATTATTTTTTTTGTTTTCAATTTCGAATAAAATAGATCGTCCAATATGGAGCGGCAGATTTCTTTCTAATACTGTTTTGTCGATTAAAGAAAACGCTGGGCTTATATTTTCAAAAATAACACTGGAATTCTTTTAAGGATTTATAAGGGACCTTAGAGTTTGACAATTTAGAAAAAAAAAAGTTTAAAAGTCGTCAATTTGACATGGACTGACTCATATACGTATTTGCTGATCGTTGGTTATAATGTGACTAAGATTCAAGTATGTATTTCCAGGTGTCTGTCACTAAGTCACTTTTTATTCAGTGGACGACAGATAAAATTAGACTGTATTAGTATATGTTATGAATGTATTTTGAATGTCACAATATTATACAGTACCAAAATAATTTACAATAGTATATAAATGTTGTATCTAAATTAAACATTTAAATATTTATGTAAAAATATTTCGCATTATAATTTGCCTTGTGTCGAAATATTACTCAAAAACAGTGGGACGCGTCGGGTTTTGCTACACCAATTAATCGGTTAAAATTCGTTAAATATACATATATATTTTTTAATATATGATGTGTTAAAAATAACCTACAAAGTATAATCTGTACTATATGGTGAATATTCTTTGTATAGATATATGTTTGAACGAATTTAACTTTAAAAAAAATTGGGACATTTTGCTGAGGTTTAAAAATGTATATCGTATATACCATTTCATTCCAAAGGTATAAATGATTTGATATTTATTATTTATGCTGTATTTTCATACAAACAATAAAATAATTCGCTCCACAAAACGGGCAAGTAAGAATTAGGTACTTTAAATATAAAATGGCGAAAAAGGTAGGGCGCATACGATAATTATTGATACTTGAATTATTCACCTAAGTCTATAATCCATTATAGAAAATCTGTTGTGTGAGTTTTCTCAACGGTCTCTGTTATATGATAAGTTAGTTTCAAATGCTTTGCAAAATTTGTAAGGCGATAAATCGAGTCAAGAAAAAGAATATACACCTTTATTTAAAAACAAGCAAACAATTAATAAACTTTAATAACTATAACTCCTATTGTATATCAATAGTTCCATATATTGTCACGCATGGCCCTAAAAAATAATGATAAAAGAAAACCAACACCACAAAAATATTACGCCCAGACTGCAGGAATAATAGCTAATACCGACGCTGTCCGACAATACGATTTAATATTGCTAGATTACTGTACCGTATTATTCAAAATGAAACTACAGTGTAAGCTCTTAATAACGTCATTCTACGTATAACTCCATATAACGTAGAAATGCGTTCGTAATGTACACGTGAATAAAAATTCCAATACGTTTTAAAAGTATTTGTAAATAATTCCCGTTACAACTTTACCCGATGGTCGAAAGCTGGAAATCAATATTAGATTTATCAAACAACGACTATTAAAAGCTAACTCTTTTTTAATTAATACAGTGTAACTCGTATATCATCATCATTTGTTTTAAAAAACGTCTTGTACCATAGAAAATAGTTCATTTTGGTTAGTTTACTTTAAAATCCATACACTAGTAACCTCGTCATAGCGCAACAGTAACGGTGATATTACAAAAAAGTTAAATACATATTAAATACTTGCTTTCAAAAGGTTTCGTACTAAATGCACCGCAATCGCCCGTGGCAAGTTCGCGTTATCCTTTTTCGCTAGTCTAACCTAACCAAAGTGAGACAAAACAAGATGGCGAACATTCAGCGAGCGCGGTGCATTTCAAACGTAAACTTTTTAAAGCAAGTATTCAATACGTATATATTTTTTTTGTAATAACACCGTAAATCTTTATAAGAAATAGGTATTCATAATTTAAAGGTTATTAGACATTTAACAGTATTATTGTTTATGTTATCAGTTTATAAAAGATTCCAACCTAAACTATGTGGTGTCGAAATTTCTAATAAACACACTTTTATTATTGTTATTTGGTAAGAACCTGTGTTTCCATTACTTTTGAATTGCAGTGTCTCTTGGAAATGTTCATATCAGCTACAAAACACACCAGGCACCTATCTTATTAGCCGTGAACCGACTTTGATACTTTTATAATGGACGGTAAAAGAAAAGAATTATGTGTTGAAAAAAAGTTAGTTTAATACATGCAATAGAGGAAAAAAATGATGACGCATTTGTGAACAAAATAACGAAAAAATGTTACTGCCCCTAAATTCGTTATAAAGAGTTTACAGTGTATTTTAATTTTGTCCTTTTTCAAAAATATTAATCGTGTATATATCGTGTTCTTACGTCGAAAGTATATTAAAATATTCCTGTGTAATTATAATTTCCAGCGTTATTTATTGTGTAGAAGGTGTCTCTACGTCGACTGTCGTGTATAGCCGAATATTATTGCCTTAATTTTTAAACTATGAAATTAATATTTCGCTCTAACGTGTAAAGGTATATTAGTTATATTTCGTTAGTACAGCTATTTTCGTGTTGTGAAATACTGTTGTATACACCGTTTTTTTTTAAGGATGTGCTTGCAATTTGTTGGGCAATTGTTTTGAATAAATTAATCATTCCAACCATAGATTATTTCGTTGCCGACAAACTTAGCTGAATATAAGAAAGTATTAGCAAAGTAGAATCTTACTGACCGAGAACCGTTACACTGGTTTTATTTAAAAAATCATTATTTACATAATGTCATGAAAAATGAATTACTTTTGGTTATTTTTATATAATTGGAAAAGATATATTTTTGAAGCCTATAAGAGTAATGGAAATATGTCAATACATATTAAAATTTCGGTTTATGTTTTCTGAATTAAAAAAAAAACGTAATTAACTAATTATAAAAGAGGTACTAGTGAATAAATTGCAAGTACAGCTGGAATGGTAGTTTGAAGTTTATTGGTATCTATAACGCTTTAGGAGTGCGGCAACTGAGAATTGACTGTAAGTTATTAAATCTATAGGAAAGTTAATTTTACTTGAGATATTATTTAACTATAATTATGTTTCTGCGTCTTTCTTAATGAATATTTTATTATTTAATTGTACTAAATAATTACAATACGAAGAGTAATTGAAATAACGTAAAAACAAAAGAACTTTTTGGTTTTTCTAATTGATTTAACTGACATAAATTTAATAATTGTGTTATCCAATTTTTGAATATACAATTACATAAACGTATTTTATTCTTTTTCCACAAACAATACTATATCTGATGTCTTCAAAGAAAGTTTTGTGTTCTATGCATTAAATTTACTTAATAATGTATTAGAGACAGCCCAACAAACTATTAGTATGGATTTTTGAAACTGAGCAAAAAATTTTCAGGTATGACATTATTATAATACTTCGTATAAAAATAATGACATAGTGTTTTGAATTTTTCTAAATATATATTGATATTGAATTTATAGACTCTTTGTTTTTTAACCGACTAAGAAAAAGGAGGTTACTATGTTCGGTTGTATGTATTTTTTTTCTATGTTATTCGGTAGTTATTATACTACATCTAGCAAGAATTATTTCTGATATTTTTCAAATAAATCATGTTCTTTTGTCACTGTAGACATAAATAGGGTTGCTAGAAGCGCAGAGGTTTTGTGGTTGTTTTATTTTATTATAGTATTATTAATAAAAATCTATCGTTCAATCTTAGACTATACAGGTCGTCAGGATAAGTAGTTAAGATGTTTTTTTTTATATAAATATATTTTTATTATACTATTTATATATTGGTGTGCTAAGGAAAGATTTAGGCAAGGGACCAGAGTGTTGTAGCTAGTAAAAAACTTTTGTATAAATTGTTTTTTAGCTGTTTAAATTTTTTATAAACCTTGTATGATAGTTACTTATGTTGTGATCTGAAAATTTAATTAGTTACTAATGTGTCTACACTACTGTACATAATACATGGGTATTGAATAGAAGACTTGTATATTCTATTGAATGCTTGAAATTCTAGAGTCACTACGTCAATATACAATATATATTGAGGAACTTACAATTGTAACTTATCATGTGGTTTTGTAATAATTTGCCTAATTAAAACAATAGTATTGATGTAATCGTTATTTTGATTAGGCTTAAAGGAAAAATATGTTTTATTTCCTTATTGCTATTAATGTCGATTGTTTTCTCAGAAATGACTTTTTTTACTATAGCTATTGGTCTTGATGAGTCTTCATACCTAATCAGACCAATGAAACTATACTGTTTTATTAATCTCCTACGGTGTTATTGCAAAAAAGTTAAATACGTATTAAATACTTGCTTTAAAAAAGTTTCGTAATAAATGCACCGCGCTCACCCGAGGCATGTCCGCGTTCTTTTTATCGCGAGTCTAATTTAAACTAACCAAAGCGAGACAAAAGAGCAAGATGGCGAACATTCAGCGTAACCTTTTAAAGGCAAGTACTCAATACGTATTTAACTTTTTTGTAATAACACCGCTAATGTTTTTTTGGTATATGCATTATTCAAATATTATTAGTGTCTTTTATTTATCTAATCTTTTACTTATATTTGTTTATTGTTGAAAGAAGTTAGCTTCTTTTCTTTATTTTTTATATTTGAATTCAAATGATGTTGTACCTTATATTACATATTTATTTTGAGGTTATCTTTATATGTAATTTCTGGAAAATTGGTGGTAGTATATAATAAGAAAATGCGCTGTTGCATGTATATCATCTCAATTATAAGATCGGCATTCAATAGGATTATCAGTTATTCGATTAAATACCTAGTTTATATAACTTACCGATAAATGTAATACATGTGACGCTATATTCGTATGGCGTTAGATGCTTTGTGCTTAATAATAAATAAAAAAATATATTCCAATATTTATTTTTATTGTTTTATTTACAAAATATGCTATTATACGAATCAGCACAAATTAAGTAGGCTTTACAAAACTGTGATTTTGATAGTGAACGGTTTTATTGTTTGTATTTCTTAAACATTGCAGTGTTGCCAGGTATATATGGTTTTCAAATAATTATGTAAAATGTTAATTGTTCTACGCAGAAACATTACTTTATATGAAATTTGATTAACTATACATAAATAATTTACAGGAAGACCAAATATTATAGTGTAATGCACATTATACTACTGATGATGGTGCAAACAAAAGAACCAATAATTAACTTACATAGGGATAAAATATAATCGTCATCTGTTAGTTTGTATAAATAAGTACAGTATATTACAGTATAAACAGTAACAATTTGTAAATATAAATCTCTGAAGTATAAGTAAAGAATTTATAGTATATACTTCCATCATAATTTGTAAGGAAGTTGTTACATTTACTATAGTTTACTTTTTTTCAAAATTATTGAAATATATGCCTTATTATTTAGCATGTATAATGTACGAGAGATGATCTATCATTCGTGACGTTAAATTGATAGGTCACAGGAAATATGATGGCGTAACGAGGAGATATGGGGTTTGAAAAGGTAAAAGTTTGGTTGACATATTTTATGAACGTCCCCAAAAACATATTTTATCAATGACATCAAGAGAGAGTAAACTGCAGTTTAATTAGTAATCATATTCTGACACAATGACAATGAGTCTGGCTACAGCGCTGCCTGCGAAGAGGCTGCGTTGGTACAGGGACATGGTCAGCTCTACTTCTGCAACTTGTGGTCCGCCCAGCGAACAGAGTAGCGATATCACACAAATGTTACCTGACGGTCGCATGCTGAAAGGATACATTAAATATTAAACCAATCACCAGATTAGGCCCCTTCGGCAGCGGCTCAAGCTTAGGTCCGTTCCCTCGGCGTGGAGCCCTTGAGTGCGCATTGTATCAAGGGAGTTTTGTGGCCTCTTAGAATTTCATGCTCCGTGATATTATTTTCCATTCACTTTACTTATGCACAATAAACCAACTATATTACGTAAAACACCGCCAAATTTACAAAATATATAGTCAAATAAGACAAGATTATGAATAAAATTCACTACATGACAGCCTAAGATCCCGCTAAAAACTCCAATAGTTAGTTATTATAATAAACCAAAAGTATTATGTGTTAACGAAAAAGGTAGTTTGATACGTGCAATAGAAGGGTTCATACACACTCTTGAAACAAAGAAAATGTTATCCTTTAAGTTTCGTAGAGTTTATTTTCTATTTAAAAAAATATGCAACAATTTATTTCGTTTTAAAATACGATGAATGATGGCAACACTTACTCGAAACACCTAAGATCAGCCGGCTCGACGTCACGAGACGCTTGTACGTTGATCATACGCATCTCAAAACTGACTACGGAATCCCGCCACGCTGGACCGTGCATAGTAAACAAATCCACCTGTAGAAAGATGTATAAGTTACAAATCTAATAATATCTACTTTATTCGTTTTTTTTTTCGAAATGTCTACGCTATTGACCTAGCAAGGTCTTAACAGCTTCACCGGACTACTAAGGCGAGCGCTTAAGGCACTCAGCCGATTTTATTATGGCAACCAGCTCAAGGGTGCACGGCACACCTCGGCTTGGCTACTTTATTCGCTTTACTATAAGCTATTTACGTAACGAAACAACGACAATTTGTCGCGCTAATATAAACGTCAAAAATTTATTCGATAAACGTGCAGATTACATGTTCTCACACCTATGTCATTAAAATAACTCGAAATTTACGTTTAGTAAACTTCTTTGATACATAAAAAAAACGCTGGTATAGTTGTTTTGCTGCTACTATCGTCACGCAGCCCGATAGTTAGTAACGCATGACAATAAACTTCCCACATCTGCATTTAGCGTGCTCCTAAACAAATCTTCATGGCGACACATACATACAACTTTATGCTACTCTGTATCTGCGTGACAAAGATTCTACTAAATGTCCTGCTAAAATTAAAGTCAAAAGTTATTTCGTTAAAGACACAGAATCTCCCACAATGCTTAATATTAGTTATTTTAAAATTTTAAGTGAAACATGCACAATGTATTTAATAAGTTTTCACTAGCAAATTCTTACATTAATGCAGTAACCACAGTGATCACTTACGCTGCCAGAAGGAAGATATATGTGAGCCACGAAGGTGATAAAGTTGTAGCTGTAAGAACTTGGCTGCTGGAGACATGACCAATCGGCTACCGGGCACGAGCGTTGGATTCTCGTGCAACGACTGTTATATATATTTTTTTATTACTTTATGTTGTTAATATTGGATTTTCTTGGTTTAACTAGAATGCAACTAGAGGTCAAAAGGCGCATCTTTTTTGCAATATTAAGCAAAATCAAAATGAAAAGATGCACTCAATATTATCTTTTGTTCACCCATAAACTTCTTTTCTCTAATTACATGTTACCAAAAACTAACTAAACATAATTTGCTAAACGTGTAAGATGCAAACATTGCGATTTTTCTTCGATTTGTGATTTTCTTAGATGCGCCCTATTTCTTATTCGGCAGAATGTTGATCTTGGTTTGCTCTATTTTAATA
>JACEII010000059.1:1862330-1884349 GCA_014332785.1 Antheraea mylitta | reverse complement strand
ATATATATTAATTAAACTCGAACAACAACGTTTCATATAAAGAAATGACAATAACTTTTTACAACAATTTTTAGAATTGTAATTTACCTTAGTTAAATTACTGCAAAGGCTAAAGCATTACTGCTTTAGCCTTTGTTGTAATGCGTAATCACATGTCGTGAATACATAGCTTTAAAAAACCGTATATCTGTCCGTAACAATCTCATCTAAATTGGTTTAGCGATTTTATATATTAGTGTGAACAAATAACAGTTAATATATATATAGACAAGCTCAATTACAACTTCTCAGTGCATTAAACAATCTTGTCATTTAAAAATACTGAAAGGGTTCAATGATATTCAAAAGATAAGCAGCGTATCTATAAGAAATTCCTCAGTGAATGATCACATTTTTATGCCAATACGTTTAGTAATCTTGACATAACTGAGTCTCAAAGGAACTGCATTTTCACTACATACACGTCTGTCCTACTTGTTAATAAAAAACATCCTAAAATCAGACCGCAGCGCCACTTACCGGGTCCAATTGTGCCTCAAAACCATTCTTGTATCCACCAGACCACACCCAAAAATGTTCATAAAGATCTGTCCAGCCGTCTAGACGGAGTTCATTCAAATACACAGGTACAGAAGAATCATGTATGTAAAAATGTATAGACCATATCTTTTCTCACCTGTTGTCATTTCCCAGTCTGTAGCCACGCTTACAATAGCAACGGTATCCACCCCACGCGTTAGCACAGCCATGGTGACACACACTAGGGTTCTCCATGCATTCGTCTACGTCAACGCAAACCTTATCGTTGGATGGCGCGTTACGGAACCCTTCTCCACACACGCAACGGTACGACCCTACCGTGTTCACACATTGAGAGTTATAGGAGCACGGCTGAAAGTAAAAAAAAAATTGGGATTTTGTTTAAAAAATCAAAAATATTTCATTCAATTTAAATTATGAGAAGGCACTTATGAAAGTCAAGTTCGACCGGTCCAGAAAACAACCCAGTAATCGAGTAGAGTAGGTAAGAAACATGATGTTTTTTTATATATATTTATTCAGTAGTGGTAGAGCCACGCTGAAACTATTATTGGTTTCAGCATGAATGGGTCGGCTCGATCGGTTTTTTTTTTTTCACGGGGGAATCCTTTTGGAGTTCTGCACCCAGCCGGGCAGCACAGGTTTACCGGGGTAGTACCACCCTCTCGCAGAAAACAGACGTGAAGTAACAGTGCTTGCAAAAAAAATTCAAAGTATTTGCTTAAGTCATTATTAACTTAAGTCTACTCACGTAATATTTACAGGCCTAAATAGATATGTATGCGATAAAGTTACAAGTTTGGTTTCTTAAACATCACAGCCTGCCTACGTTATGCAATACCATAGATACTCCAAAAAATAGAGAAATAAAACAGGATGTGTCGAAAGAAACACGAAAGAAATGAAACTGTTGTATTACAGGAAACCATTTTAGTTCAAAGATGCAACAAAAAAAATTGAGCCGTTACGGGACGCCTGGCAGATGCGAAACATCGAAATTGTTTTGTATAAGTTATATGCGTGAAAGAACAGATTACGACAGGAATCAACTATGGCATAATTAGAAGATCTAGAAAGAAAGAAACTGATTTGATGAAAAAATTTTAAAGAAAGATAAAAGAAAGTGGTCTTACGCTTCCGTGCATACATTCGTCAATATCATCGCAGCCATTTTGTCCGACGAGTCGGTGTCCGGCCGGACACTGGCACGAATAGCCTCCGTAGAAATTCTCACATCGTTGCTGGGGACCACAGTCTGATACGTTCCGTTCACACTCATCGATATCTGTATTCATAGAAAATACAAGAATAAAACATTTATAAACAACCCATATATAAATCAATGGGTACTGCAATGTAACTAGATAATGTGTATTCAGTTTCAGCCTCAAATTAATCTAGATCTAGATGAATTTAAATAAGATGATAGAGATCTCTCGTAACGCGGAAAAACTACTGGATAGATTTCTTTCTTTTTTACTTCATAGTTACTTTTTTCCTTACCGAGAAGTATTGCGATAGCTTCATTCAATATATAGGTTTTAAGTAATTACGATTTTATAAGAACTACACGTTCAGCAATGTCTGTTTTTTGCCGCGGAAATGTGGGATAAGCGGTACGGTGTACATGCATAGGAGGGAGGAATTAAACGGATAAGTAGTTTACAAATAAATTTTGTAAGTAATGTTTATTATCGCTTTAAATTGATTATATGCCTTTTCCTCTATGTTAAAAATTATTAAGATAATAAATAAAGGCAGACGAAGTAGCGAGAATCAGAAAAATAACAATCCCTAAAACAAATAATGAATCAAGCACTTAACATAAAACAGTAGCTGTTTTTTCATCTTTCATACACACATTAATGCCAGAAAGAGGGAGAAAAGTTCTCATACATTAACAAACAATTGAATCGTACCTAAACACCGTTTATCTGGTGTGAGCTTGTAGCCCCAAGGACATGCGGTAACGATGGCTCCACTGTCAGATAGACGTGAATATGTAGGCCGTAGGGACCACGGTCCACGCTGTCCGTATTGCGCGCCGACAGTGATTACGTTAGTGTTGCCAGACTCTGAAGGTTGTCTAGGTGCTGCAGCTTGTGGAGAAAGTTTTGGAGTGTTAATTTAATCGTATTGCTAAATAAAGTCTACGATTGAATGGATTACTCTTGTCTTGTCAATGTGAGGTTCAATTTATGTAGAACAATGGAGCGCTCAAAATTTGTTAATCCTTAGCACCATCAAGGGAGCATGTGCAGGGGAATGAGAGGTATACTTCCGGCAGACACTAGTAGCTAACATAAGTGTTTTTAAGTATAAAATAATAACGCAATCCAATTTCAGAAAAACGATTTTTCGACGTGATAACGTCTTATAAATCGATGAATGCCGGGTTGCACGCACAAAAACACATAGCTCATTGTCACGTTCCGCCTGAGCCGAGCGTGCAGGCAAGAGCGCGAAACAAGCGATAGAGAGGCGCGATTAGGCTAAGCGTTCGGCTTGTACATTAACAACTTTTTAATAAATTAATATGAAACGATTGCGTTACTTTTACCGTATATTTGTTTGTTCCAGTTAATCTTCGAAACGGTTGGAACGAGTTTGATAAAACTATCACTGTCAGATAACGGATATTATAAGGAGTAACTTAGAATACTTCCATTTCAATAAGAGAAAACTAGTGTTCTGTATAAATATAATAAGCTAAAGAAGCAGTGTATGGAACCATGGGCGCCTCACCACCTTTACACAAAACAAAAAAATTCTTTACTAAATTCCGCACGATCGAAGTCGCGGGTATTACCGCCCTAGAATATGTAATTACATAAAGAGATCACGAATAAAAGTGGTTCGTGATTTCCCAAAAAATGCGTTATGAAATTTTTTTGTTTATTCAAGATATCATTTCTATTAGAGACATCCATAAATTACGTCACACGTTAAGGGTGCGGGAGGGGGTCGACGAAGTGTGACAAGAGAGTGGGAGGGTTCTAAATTTCGTGACGTTACATTTCCAAATCTAAGTGTTAAACACGAACATTGCACTATTAACGAAATACACAAAAACACTTGTAACCCTATCTTATAGGCCACTTGTTCTACTAGTGTTACGTGGCACACGCCGATGACCTAGGGGCCTTTGATAAATGCCACCAAACACACTGCGCCTGTATCTAGCAGTGATTTCTTTGTTTAGACAATTGACTTTCGCGGGTTAAACGACGTAATTTTATTATTTGTGATATTTTAACTTACGAAACAAATTTAAAATTATCGAAAAGAGTGATTTAGGTAATCTTTATCGTAAACTATATGAAGCTTGCAGTGCAACCTATGCTGATAAAAAAAAATGTATAACAAGTTAATAGCATATGGAAAAGATTAAAAAGTATTGCCAATATTGAAGGTAAAATGGAATTTGAGATCAAAGAATTGCAAATAAAAATTACGAAAAAGAAAGCGATACCCATGAATTTTTTTTTTTCAAAAATTCCTTCTTAGCACAACACACCACAGCGAATGTTCCCAACGTCAACAACCCAAATGAGAACGGAGTGAGTGCTATGCCAATTATAAATAACTTAATGGAGTGGGTTCAAAGTTCATGAACTCATGATGATTAAGTTTTTTAATTAATAAAGTAATCGTCTTTTGTTTTGTTAATTTCTTGAAATGTCTGACTTAATGTTAATTGTTATTTAAAATATATTTAAATGGATATAAAACTAATTGTGGACCTGTTTTTTGAATTCAATCATTTGTAAATGTAAAATTGCAAAATATGTGACGTCACACTAGGGAGGGGAGAGTCTCACAAGGACGGGGGAGTGGTCAAAAATTAATAAAAATTTGTGTGACGTAATTTATGGATGGCTCCTTATAGGTTATTTTTAATTTATCTTAGAGGTGATACAAATTATTTTATATTATTAAGTATTTAATAGTATGCTTGGATAGTAAATGATTTATTCGTGGCCTTTCTCTTTACATTAGGTATACGTACGAAAGTATTTAAAAACTATTGAGACGAAAGATTAATGAAATTCAAGACAAACTAAGGTGGTTAAATACATATATTTTGAACCAATACATTCTTTATTACCATAAGTAGGTTTTTCATTCTCAGCTCGACACCTGGAGCCGCACACACACCTGAATCCACCTTCATAGTTCACGCAGTCTTCATTTAATGAACAAGTCGCTCGGTTCGTCGTACATTCATCAATATCTGATCAGCAATTAACACTTATTATTCTAACATATTTAGTACTAGGAAAAATAAATATATTTCTTTCTAGAGATAGTTAATAAACAGACATTAATGAGATGAATCAACTTTTTTTTTGTTGAAGCCTAATATCCTAAAGATATGCTTTATTTAATTAGTACAAGGTCTTCTAAAAATAATTCGAAATATACACTCATCAAAAAAGTCTAAGCAACATGTACTAATTTAAATTTTAGGGTGGTTCTTCACATTATAACGTTGTATTTTATTTTTAAAATAATATCTTTAGGGTTCTATGATGTAAAAATAACAGCTGTTGTCTTTATAAGTTCTTTTAATAACAGAAATGAACAATATTAGAATATACTGTAGAAACTAAGATACATAAGAAACTAAACTTTTTTTTTACAAAATGAAATTTCTAAAGAAAATGTATTTATTGTGAAAGAATAGAACAATTTAATACAAAGTATGGTCTCCTCTGCTATTCAGAACTTGTCGGCAACGATTATTCATTGAATTAATGAGACTGTTTATGTCATCTTGCGGTATTCGCTCCCAGTGGAATTGTAGCAAATCCTTCATCTGTTGGGTTGTTGTCGCTCCGTCCAAGTCCTTCAAAACACGTCTCTGGAGCATGTCCCATGTGTGCTCATTGGGGTTGAGATCTGGCGATTGTGCAGGCCAGGGCAATACCCGGATGTTCTCTGTTGCAAAGTATTCACTGGTTCGCCGAGCTGTATGTGAACGCGCATTGTCATGCATTAACCTAAAATCGGAGCCAAAAGTTTGTGCAAATGGGTAGACATAAGATCTGAGAATATCCTCAATGTAATTTTCAGCATTCATGTTTCCATTTACAAAAATGAGCTCAGTTCGCCTGTTCTTCATAATACCCGCCCATAACATAACTGTTGAGCCGCTGTATGGATGAACTTCCTGAACCCACCTGAGCCTTTCGACGTCAAATGACGTCGCTTCATGACGTAAAGAACATCTAACAATTCAATTTTGTCGCTAACTTTATTTAAATGGTTGGTAAAATTATAAAATCAAGACTAAACGTAGCAATTAAAACGCACTTAAATTCAAACAAATTCGCAGTCATTTGAATTTTATGAAAAAAACAAAACATGATCAAATTTTTTTTTTACAACCAACCAGTATGTCATCAATAACAAAAAAGTTTACTTACCTACGCACTTTGTTTGAGTAAATACTTAGAAATTAATTAATATAAATGGTAAAATTTGTAATATCACGCATGTTGCTTAGACTTTTTTGATGTGTGTATTTAAATTTTGGTGCTTAACTGATGACCGGAAAATACTATGAAATTTACTTTCAACGCTATTTTTTTGTAAGATAAAATTTGATATCATCCGTGTTTGTTATACGTGTAAACTTTTTACAATTTTATAAACTTACCAACACATTTCCCAAGGTTTTCGTCATAAGTATATCCAAGTTCACAGACGATAGGAGGGTAGTATCTTCTAGGACTTGGAAGTGTAGGCGTATAAGGCCATTCAGGTGATGACACTGCATAAATCAGTATTATGTCACTTATATTTTAAATTACTATAGCAGATACTATAACTATATATACTATACTTATATACTATATTACTTTAATATAATATCTATAGGTATTAAGCCTTTGATCACAATCTCACCTAATGCCAAATAATATAAATTGAAATGTTAACACGTTAAGCCTAGAGAAGGAATGGTTTTCAAGTATAGCTAACGAAACAGCTAGGTGCATAGCCACAGATTTGTAACTTAGAGTAGTGAGCGTAGCAAGCATTGGAAGATTCCTACCACCATGCAATTGAATGAGTTTAGAATATATTAATGCAATAATTTTAAGCAATTACTTATCGCACAAATATTAAGCATCCAAATCCAAAGGAACATTTACATAATCCCTAAGAACTAGAAAAAAAAGTTATTACAAATTTAATACCGTCTACAAACATTAACAATTTACCTCTTTACATAATATATAGTACCTATACTAATGGGCCCATGCAAACGTTACCCCACCCTAAAAATAAAAAAGCCATTAACCAACCTCAGCGCAACCTACTGGATCCATTTGAGTCTAAACTTTTCTCGTATCCACTGGAATACGCACACAAAATTAGGTCAAAATCGATCAAGCCGTTTAGGAGGACCTTAGTGACATACACACGCACAGAAGAATAAGATATAGCAATATTGTAAATATCTGTTTTATAATGTTTAACATACTGAGATGGTAAACACGCAAAACCTAGAGAGAACTGTCTCTCAAATGCAGTTGCCGGAACACATGAAAAGGTGCTTAGTAGCAGATTTTAGCTAGCTTTTTTTTTTAGCTAGCTAGCTGTTAGCTAGCGGACTGCGGACTTAGAAAAAATCCCCCCACCCTGCTATGGTTTCATCACGATATTTTCTTTTATCGGAACCTCCGATTCAGTTGCAATGTAATATAATGTCATCATCATCGTCATATATTTTTGGGAAGTATGAGAAAAATACAAGAAAACTTACTCGGAGTTGTCCTCTCCGTTGTTGTTGTGGTAGAAGTTGTACTTGTCGTTGTGGAACTGGTAGTGATGACGACACACCAGCCCTCATCGTCGCGATGGAAGCCGGCTATACAATCGCAATGGTATCCGCCGATCTGATTCACGCATTCCTCTAAACTACCGCATATGTGGCGACCACCTTCACACTCGTTTACATCTAAGTCAGAAATATGTCTAAAGTTGTTTTCTTGAATAATGGATGGTTTAGATAATTAATGGATAGTTTCTGCTTGGATGTTTGCAACCATACAAATAATGGATTAAACAACACCGTTGATATGAATAGTGACTTAAGTTTTGTCTGAGATCGTAAAAGATGCATGAATTAATCATAGTTTAAAATCGAATAAGTTGGTTGAATTAAAATCTTTATCATATATTTATTTTTTTGCTAGTATGGGAGAAGAAATGGATTTTTTACGAGTTATTGAATTAGAACTTTAATTTTAATAATACTGAACAGTTTATTACAAACATACCTAAAAAAAATGCCGCCAATATTTGAAATTATGTATTTCTCAACGCAAAAAATTATTACAAAAATACTTACCAACACATTTTCCTCTTTCATCTTTCTCGTATCCGTTCAAACAATGCACATCATCAATGCTAAAACCTGGTGATTCAGAGTCATCAGGCTTTTCTTTCCCAATCACATTTGTCCAAGTTTCTTTGGGTATTGTATCTGTATCAATGTTATAGCTACCACCCTCTCCTGTTTCTTTTTCAATAGTTACTGGATCTTTTGGTGCAGGGATGCTGACAGGATACAGAGAGCCAGTAGGAGTAGGATCTGTTCTTGGTAAGACTGATTCGGGTTTTCGTGGGGTCGTATATAGTCTACGACGATTGTCATCTGCACGGTTTGAATTGTCACCTCTTCCGTAATAATCGGGCCTATTCGGTGTATAATCAGGTCGTCTATATGTAGATTCAAATCTATCGGTAGAATTCGGTTCAGGTGTTCCATAGTCCGGTCTATTTGGAATATTATCTGGCATTGGAGGTGAGTCTACCCTTCTAGAAGTATTTTCTGTTCTAGTTGGTTGTGTCGAGTCCGGTCTTCGCGGAGTGTGTGGCCTTCTAGGAGTATAGTCTGGCCTCCTCGATGCTGGATATCTTGGTCTGTCCGGGTAATAAGGACGTGGTTTATGGGCCATGGTTACAGTTGTTATCGTTGGCTTAGGAGTTGTAGTCGTAGTCGTAGTTGTCGTTGAGGTTGTTGTTGGTTTTGGTGTTGTTGTAGTGGTGGTGGTGGTGGTGGTCGTTGTTGTTCTCCGTGTTGTTGTAGTTCTCCGAGTTGTCGGTTTACGGGTGGTAGTAGTGGGGATAGTCGCTGTTGGAGCAGGTATTGGATTTGGCTCGTTCTCACCACTGAAAATACATTTCTTTATATAGTGTGTCTAACACAAAAGTGATTCTAATTTTTAAATTATAGTGTACTTACTCCGAATATTCATAGTCATCTTCATACACGAGAGAGGGTTCAGTAGTAGTGCTGGATGTGGGAGTAAACTTGCGGTAGACACAAGTAAAAGAACCGAGCACGTTAAGACAGTGTAGTGGTGGATCACAGTTGGACAACTTGAGAGCACATTCATCAATATCTGGTAAAAAAACAAGAGAAGTTTCTTTGAAATGTTTACATTAAATTAAATAATAAATAGTAATATTAGCTATTTCAGTATCATATTTCAATATCCTGTCTTAGCAGGAAATTTAAAAATTACCTTTTTTTAATTATGAATGGAATACTTTGGGATTATTAAAATAAAATTTCAGTAATTCCTTCCAGAAAGTTATCTGCATAATATTGCTCAAGAAATAAGAATATTTGTTTGAAGGTAGAGCACTTACCCACACAAGAACCTGTTGAAGAGTCAAGCTCAAAGCCATTTTTGCATCGACATTCATGTCCACCAAACGTGTTTATACAACTCTGAAACTCATCACAAAGGTGAGTACCCTCACGGCACTCATCAATATCTGCAAACAGTTACATAAAAGTGAGTTATATGCCTTACAGCTCTGAGCAAACATTTATGTAATTTTTCAATACCTTCGCAAATTGTTCCTCCAAGACTGAGACGTGTTCCTTCTTGACAGTTCTTTTTTGAAGTTCTGGAGATTCTAAAAACAATTTAGTTAATTTAGTTTTTAAATGTGTTTGTGAGAAAACCTGACAAAAGATTACAAATGAATTTAATAAATAATAATTACATAAACATACACTATTATCTATCTATACCTTTAAACGAGCAATTCTTGTATATTTTTAAATATGTATATATTCAGGATCTTGGAAACGGTGTCCTCTATTTCCGTGAAATTTAGTATGTAAGTAGTTTCGTGGACGATAAATCGATCTAACTAGATTTTATTCATTGAATTTTTTTAACTGAGTTTTCAGGCAATGAAAAAATATACCTAGAATGTAACAGTAAATTTCGCTGGCACTGTTAAAACAAAAATATCTCATATAGAAATCGGTTGCTTCGAAAATCCGTGAAACCCCATTTCGAATCAGAGTGACAGCAGAAGAGATATATTTTTTAATTATTTTGTTTGGTAAAAAATATTAATTTTATAAAGCAAACCTAACAGTTTATTTTAATTTAAAAATGTTTTTAAAGAACCGAGCTAGACTCGGTGGTCCAGGTACTGTGTATTATATACATACACTAGCTCTTCCCACGACTTCTTCCGCGTGGAATAGCTACTTTAGGGTAACACTACACGCAGCAAAAGTTCTCAAAAAGAAAAAAACCGATTGCGAAACTTTCTTCATTTGTGCTCCGCACCTATTGGTCTTAGTGTGATGATATATAGCCTTCCTCGATAAATGTGCAATATGATACTAAAGGAAGTTTTCAAATCGGATCAGTAGTTCATCATTCGCGTTCAACCAAACAAACAAACAAACCCTCCAGCTTTATAATATGGTAACGCCATCTATTATTTCTAGTATATATCATTTCCTTTTCCCGCTTCCGCATATTTTATCTATACTTTCGCACGCTATTAATTATCTATGTATTCTGTTCAACCCCTTTCTCTCCAAAAAGAACGGAACAAAAATCTCTGCTTTCGCTACCTACTCTACGCTAAACCACTTCCGTGAACACACGCAACCGGCACTCAAAAATAACATATCTAGTGATTTCCAATCTTATCAGTGTAAGACCGCATTAATCTGTGTAAATAGTGTTGTAATTGTGGTGGAAGCTGAGAACCAGCGAAGACCCGGTAAGTTTCGTTTTTAACTCCTACCGCTAAATATCTATATTTTCACAACAATTTCCACCATAATATTAGTATAGATTTTAATTGATTATAAGTTATTTGTACTTCTTAATGCGTAGAATCACTAGCAAATAAATATGTTTAACAATCTTATGGGACGCTGCTATAAAACTTTCAGATATTGAAACTCACAAATTTTTTCTTTTTTTTTTTTTTAATTGTAATATATAGGTTGCCTAGCTTACTCAAAATTTCCGTGATAAATATGCTATAGTCACTTTACTTACTTAGGTAATGTACTGATTTTAGATTTGCAGTTGTACGCTCCAGGCAAGTTGACGCATATCTCTGAACGCTTGCAAACTTCGTTGCTTTCTTCACATTCGTCAATATCTAATTATAAATTATATTAAAGTAAATTTTTCTTATATTGTATCACAAAGAATAGATATCTCTTACATAATATATATTACAATATCGATACACAAAAATTAAAATCAATAAAATACACAAACAATAATAAAAATAAAAATGTTAAATAAGTAAAGCATAACCGCTTATTTAAATTAATCAATTTTTTTTATACGAGAATATCAAAATAAAGAAATATTTATTCGATTTAGTCCCTAAGAAGTATGTACCTCAAAACTACCACTGCACCGGTTCGAAAAACAACGCCAGTCATCGAGAAGAACCGGCAAGAAACCCGATCATATATATATATACCCGGTGAAAGGTTAAACACTCACAGTATACTAAGATATGACACTTCATGGCCACATTTAACATACAAAATAATAATATCAAAACAAATACTAAAAAACAATCAAGAAAACCAAAGTTAAATTTTGTTTTAAAAATTTCAAAAGTATGAACTCAATCGTAATAAACCTAGATGCAATGATCGGTGCCGAAAGCTACAATGGGCGACCTGGACTTAATAACTTTCGATAATGTAACGGATAATAAAGCTTTTGGTTTTGTTTTTGACATTCCAGAGTTCCCTTTCAAGTGAATGTGAAAAAACCCGATGGTCATTGACACTGTGCTTTAACATAGACACGGAGAGAATTGTGTATAATTTTTGTAGATCAAATATTAAGCACCAATTTTTTAAATTGATTTAGAACGAAAATCGATTGCAGAGTGTCTTCCATACATATGGCTACTGTCTAAGCATTCAGCCTGTACAATACATTAACGTTCCAACCGTTTTAATGTATGCACAAAGAGAGATGTCGTTTCCAAACATCACCGTTCGCACATTGAACCACCCTATAACCACCTTGGAACACCGAAAACCGCTTGAGATGGCGCTTAAACTTACAGTCTGGCAAATTGATAACGTAAAACCTAACTCTATTACTTAACAACTAGTCACCAAGTTTGACACATGAGATGATCAGTTAACGAAGATACAAAGTTAAAAAACTTTTCTGAAATAATATCAACTCATACATTCACAGTTCACTTAAGATTAGTGAATTTAATTATTTACTAGAAAAATTTAAAATAAAGTTCACCTTCGCAAATCCCAGTGGCAGAATTGACTTTAAATCCTGGAGAGCACCTCTTAGAGACATGGTCCTGGCAAAAGAAATTGCCATGCGTGTTGATGCAGTGCTGTGAGAGTCGCTGGCAATCATCTAGCCTTTCTTCACATTCGTCAATATCTGAAGCATAATCATCATAGTATTTAGAATTCGAACAAAGCTTAATGAAAACACAATTTAAAATAAAGTTCAATATCTCATGTAGCTAAATTAATTATAGGAATTTCTCGGCTGCGTTCGTAATCTATACCGATATTATAAATCTGGAGGGTTTGTTTGTTTGTTTGATTGATGACAGGAACTATTGGTCCGATTTGAAAAATTCTATTAGTATAGCTCATTTATCAAGGAAACCTATCTATATATATCAACACGCTAAGACAAATAAGAGCGGAGCACCAATTAAATGTGTTTCAAATTGTTTTTTTTTCCTTTTGAGAGCTTCCGCCGAATGTCAGTGTTAGCTCCAAGTAACTATTTCACGCGGACGAATTCGTGAACAGCAGCTAATAAACAATAAGTTCTCTACAAATAGGTAATCAATCTGATACAATAAGTGACTCATAAAACTTAGGATAGAAGTTTTTTCGCATCTCCTGGAATTCTTTGGCATTTTTTTTTTCGAGGAGATAAGTCGACATGATGTCATAATAAATTAACTTCATCAAGTCGATTGCTCTCTCTCTCTCTCTCGCTCTGAATCTCTTGAAAAAAAGGCATAGCAATTCCAAGCAGCATAGCGAAGTAATGTATTACCACTAATTATTATTGATGGATTTCTGCAAAGCAACGCCTTCATCAATCAAATGTCATCTAGTTTAAACGACCGGATTTTCACTCCTCAATAAGAAACAGAAAAGACTGTCTGAAATTTTGAATGTGTACTTTTAACAAATAAAATTATTTCCACTTTCATAATTTCTTTTTCAATATTCCCCAACAATTTATATTTAGGATTGTATAGATTTATTAAAAAATATTTTATCTATTTGCGATGGTGTGATTGCCTTTAATTCAAGATATGTTGTTAAGGTATATCTAAAACAGAATTGAAAATTGTTTTACCTAAGCATTCATCATCAGGACCAGCTCTGAAACCAGGAGGGCAGATGTCGTTCTTAGCAGACGGAGTGGTAATTTCTGCGGTTTCAGTTACGGCGCCAGGGACAGCTTCTATTACAGGTTTTCCTGGCTTCCCAGCGCATTTATACCCACCTATAGTATTTTCACAGAGATATTTTGGACAAGGTGGTCGAGGTAATTGGCACTCGTTTATATCTGAAAGTTAAGAAATATATATTGACTAGCTGACTAGCCATGTCCACTTCGTTGGGCGGTAAACATTTTCATTGGGATGAGATTATAAGTGTGATTCGGTTAATACTGAGTGCTGTGTATTTTGATAACAATAATATGACCAATAAACATCACTTAACGATTTTAGATTACAGTAGAACCTCGATAAGTTAAACCCCGATAAGGTAAAAACCTCTATAACTTTAAAAAATAACTGTTCCCTTCCCTTTAGAGCCTAAAACATCCATTACTTAAAATACGCACCCTCGATAACCTAACCTAATAATTTCAGTATTAACCCTCAGTTACTTAGAGAAACGTTTCAATGAGCTCTGTAACATAAACTGTCTGAGTCATTTCGAATGGATGTATAAGCCAAAAAAATCCGAGAAATTTATTGATTGCACGTTACAAGTTAAATTGTTAACACAAACAATAACTATACAATCCTTTTTTTTTTAATCCCAAAAAGCAGTATTTGCTGTGGTTAGGACAGCGACTTACTTGGATGATTAGTTCTTGATCAACGTCCAGGATATGTGTTGTGGGATAAAAGTTACCTAAGTAACATAAGTTCAAAACGAAAATTAATTTTGCACGGTGATGAGGGCACCACTATCCAACAAGTAGTAAAGCTGTTTCGTTTAAAGCTTTTCGAGAAATTTATAATAGACTTACCGTCACAGACTTGATTAATCAAATTCCTTTTGAAGCCAGGAGGACAGCTGATACCGATGTCTCTTTTCTTGATTGGCACGCATTTAAACGCACCGGCTGTGTTATGGCACACCGTACCCTCTACTGTGCACAGGTCGTCATTCGATTCAGCACATTCATTTATATCTAAGGTAAAATAAATAAGAATAAATTACTCTGCATTCATCAGTCTCTTTAATGGTTTGAAATAGCAAATAGGCACGCAGTTTATCTTTTTTATATATAAATGGTCTATCCTAGTGTGCTGTGCGGTGTCCTCAGCAGCGCCCCATTTATGGCATGCGGCGATCTGCTTCCTGCGAGTGACCCGGGGCAGGTACCATCCGAAACAACCATGTTCAGTGAGTACATGCACCAGCCGAAACGATAGGGAGCCCCAGTCGCTATTGCACCATTCCGGCAGGACCTAGCGGATGGCGTCAATTGTAGAACACCCGTATCGCGCGACCATCAGGTCCTGCCTTCATTGCTTCATAGCTCCCTCCCTCTCCCAGGGTAGGGAGCCGGCGAGCACACAGGCCACCGCAGAGGTCACGATGTGGTACCTCCTGATCGCCCTCTGCACCACAATGTGCACTGCGCAACGTCCGCACATTTGTGGCACAGAGAGTGTCGTACCACACCGGTGCCCCATAAATGGCCATTGCCCGCACGACTCCCATATATTGGGGAGCGACCGGCCGATTGCCGCCGCCACAGGCAAAATTCACGGTCCATGCACCTTAAAATGGGCCTCTACCAACCTCACCCTACGAACCGGAACAAAGGAATCGGAGCATTGATATATCACGGGAAAGAGCACAATCGTATTTCTGCATTCAAATCGTACACACACTCTTTGTAGTAGCGACAGAGAAGGTACGTAGAAGAAAAAAGTTAAATGATTTCCAGCAACGCTATTTCTAAACATCAAAACATCTAGTAGTAACTACTATAAAAATATTAGACGATTCCCAATTCGTCTTTTTAAATTGAAATTATATAAAAAGATATTAGTAAAATGGTGTAGTTTACAGATTTTCATAATAATATGTATACCTTTACAGGACTTTTTATCCGCCTGTAGCCTGAAACCTTCCTTACAAAGACATCTAACTGACCCATCATCATCATTGCAAATATGTTCGCATGAATCTGATGTACATTTCTTGCTTGTCTTTTCTTTCTTTTCTGTCGTTGTTTCAAGTTTTGTAGTTGTATCCAATTTCATTGCTGCATCCTGAAAAGCATCTTGTAATATTATTTAACAATTTTAATATCCTAAGGTTTATTATATTTTATACACAGTTTATACTTTTATATTTATCAATGCTACTGGCTCCTGCCTATAGTTTTAGTAAAAGTATTATTGGTCATTTTAATCGCCTATTAATTTAACTGTTATTCAAACTTCCCATGTATAAAATTCTATCAAAACTCTGCAAATTAAAATCGATTAAATAAAATTTATGATTTTTTTTTAATGTAAGGTATCTAATATTGATATTTTTTATCTCCTATTTTTTTTCGCAATGTCAAAAAATATTTATAACAATTATATTAACTTATTAATCGAGGATTATACCGTCCATATGTAAATTTTCTCAAAATTAGGCAAAACCTTTTTGAGTTCCTCTTGGATATAATCATGATAGATGTCGGTAATTCTGTAGGTGAGTATTGCAATTGGTTACGTGGGTGTGTTTCTGATAGCATGCATGAGAGTTAATCACCGATGTATGAGAGAGAAAGTGATTGAAGATAAAAAAACAATGTTTGGATTGAAGATGGTACAAATCCTAGTCAATAAGTGTCATTGTTTTAGAAATCTCGTGATTTGAATGATATTTCGCTTATATATATATATATATATATATATATTACACAGAGGTTAAAATCCATATAATATATAAAAAAATCTGTTGCAGAATATACGTAAGCGTATCACTTCATTACGACTGCATCTATTTTTATAATTCTTTTTTTATTTATTTGTAAGTAATTAGCACGACAAGATTTACATGGTAAAAATTGTTCCAAAATCGTTTGCAAGAGAGAAAAATTTAGTTACAGAGGGAGTCAGGCTGATGATAGTAATGCGATCTTTAAAAATATTGACAGAATTGACAGATTAATGTTCAGTTCCCATTTTATTTAATTACATGGTCTTACTATGAGGGGAAGATTTAATCTAATTTTCATCGTACGAAGTCGGGGCATGGAGCCTAATGCTTTATAAATGTGGCAGCACTTATAAAAATATTTAATTTATAATTCTCCATACTTTAATGTAATAATGTATTTATTACCAAACAACACTGGTAGTAAGCGTTTTTCCTGAGTGCAGTAGATGGGCTAACATCGTCCCCGCCAGGGGAGCCACACGCGTTCTGCCCATGTGTTTCTCCGGTCCATCGTCCTACTGAACATTCTTCGCAGCATGTCTTACAAAATAAAATAATAACTATATTTTATTAAGTTATTGAAATTATGATTTGTCTGTTAATATACTACACATTAAAATACATATAAAAATTATCCGCACACTTAAAGGTGCTTCAAATTGTAGTTCCAAATTTTACCGACTCAAGCCGAATTTTTTATCAATGAAAAATATTCTGATGATGCTTGATTTAGCTTGGTTCTAGAACATTTCTTAGCGTTTTGTTATGGTGTAATTTCTAATCGAAAATTTGAGGCAAGCATTATTTTATACGGGTTTTACAACAACGGCATCTTGAGACAATTTATTCTAGACCTACCATATTACCATCTTTAACCACGTAGTTGAACAGCAATTTTGTTTCGAATGGGTCTTTAATTTAAAATAATAATAGAAAAAACTTTTTTTCTACGATAGAGTGCTTTTCCGTTAAATTATTGTATGGATTGATGAATTGTTGTGATCATTTTAAGAGTCTTACTTTTCCTACGTCGGTCATTGAAGTAGCGCACTGCTTTGTAGGTCCTAACTTCATTCCTGCAGAGCATTCATCTCTTTGTCTGTAATAAGAAGTCAGATGTATTAATTATCATTACATAGTGTAAAATACAATCACCTATCGCGTCGGTCTGCGTGACTGTTCGCGATAAGCTGAAAAACTACTGAACGGATTTCATGCGGTTTTCACCAGTAGATAAAATGATTCATAGGGAACGTTTAGATGTATAATTTGTCAAGATTTTTCAGGATCAGGCAGAGACAATATCCGCTGGACCCGCTAGTTTAGTTATATTTAAGAAATAAATTATCGCCACTTTTACATACATTTTTGTATAGATAGATTACTCTGTATTTTATACGAACGTAACTACTAGTAAGTGTTTACGATTAAGTAAGTTAGATTTTACGATTTTTCACGCAGACAATAAAAAAGCGAAAGCAAAAAAGACCAAAGGTCTGCAGACCAGAAGAATAAGAAGAAGAAAAAAGTACTAGTAAGAAAAATTTATATGCACTTTGTGTTTCTTACATAATTATTAAAAAATGATTATACGCATATGCACTTTGTATATCTTATATAATTATTAAAAAATGATTATACGCAACGAAGTTAAAGTTAATTCAATTTATTTCCTACTAGCTCCTGCCCGCAAGTCCGTCCGCGTAGTAATAGTTACTTTGGGCTAACGCTAAAACGCAGTGGAAACTCTCAACAGGAAAAAACTCGATATTGAAACATTTTTCCTCGGTTCTCCGCTGCTATTGGTCTTAGCGTGATTAAATAGCCTATAACTTTCCTTGATACATGAGCTATATAACACTGAAAGAAATTTTCAAATCGGTCCAGTAGTTACTGAGATTACATATACTCTATACCCCATAAACTCACAAACTTTACCTCTTTATAATATTATTATAGATAGACAGATTTTATCGTTGTATTGTTTCACATGTTACCATTGAAGTTGATAGAAAAGTTAACTTACTTGAATAGTTTTTCGCAGCAACTTGTCAGTGCTGGTCTACAGGCATCTAGTTGATCAGATTCTACATCTTCTGGAGGTGTTACTTCTGCACATGCCGCCACAGACGATGCCAGTACCGCAAAGGTCTCTCCTCGAATACAGCAAGTTTCTGTGACTTCGTTTAATTCTTCTGACCATAAGGCTGGTAAAATAATAGAAGATTAAGTTATTATCTACGCACACATACATTAACACTTAGTATTCTTTTTTTATATTATAGGTGGCAAAGGAACAGACGAACACCTGATTGATCACAGCCGTCCATAGACACTAGCAACACCGTGGGAGTCGCAAGTGAGTTACCAGCCTGTATTTGGGAGAGAGGGTAGGGAGGAGAAGGAGGAGAGGAAAGGTGAACCTCCGGCGCTCTCACTGATCGTACGAAACGCAACAATGTAAGCATTGTTTTCACGTCGGTTTTCTGTGAGAGAGTGGTACTACCCCGGGCGAGATAACTTATAACGTTGAGACCAGAAGTAGCTTCAGCGTGGTTAATCACTCTAAATGTTTGTGAAGTAAATCGATATAAAAAAGAGGAGAATTCACCAGTTATTTTTCTCACGTGTTCCCATTGTAAGCATTACAGTTAATGTCTAGTGGTTGCGGACCAGCCAGATACGAATTGCAATTGGGGCATTTTACTTGAAGCGATCCGTAAAAATAAACTTACAACTCGTTCATGTTCAGCCTAATTAGACTTGTAGTATGTATGAAAGTGAATACACATATTTATTTATTTTCTTGTTCATGTGGTAATTTATGAGATTCTAAAGGATAGCCTTACTTACTTGAAATTCGAATTTTTTATAAGTAGTTTTCCGAATTGAACAAATTTGCAATAATATAATAAACCTATGTAGCGACATATAGCGATGATTAATTGCACTTTTTAAAAATGACATGAAACTCGTAAAATCATATTTTGAAGTTTTCATATAGTTAAACAGGATGAAACATGTTAATGTATTTTAATGCTATATCTGGAAACCGACTTAGGCAAGTGCCAAATTATGTACCTTCTTAACTAATGCAGACCCTGCTTTTAAAATGGTGTTAATAAGTGTACGTTAGGTTATATTATGGTATAAAAGAAAATTAAAAAACAGTTGTTTCAGTAATTAAGATTTCGTTTTAAATATTAGTAGGTAGTTCACTAACGTCAGGGGCAGTTTCAGGTCAGTGAGCATGCTCGATCCCTGGCTGCCCCTTCCATGCGGCGGACGGTACACCGTGGGGTTTTAGTCCGTGCGAATCGGACATAACCTACCCTCTCCCCCGGGAGGGTAGCGTATCCGTTAGGGATTTCCCCACGCTAATAAAAAAAAAAAGTATTGTTCACTAAAACCTAACTTTTTCCGTGTTTTATTTTTTTATTTTAAAAAGAGCAATTAATTTTCCTTATATATCGCTAGGTTTTGTATGTTATTGTAAATTTATTCGATTTCAAAAATTACTTCTAAAATATCAAAAATTTTTAAATGTATCGTCTTTAGAAGCACATAAGTAAAGATAACTGAAAAGTAAAGATAACTGACTTGAAACCCTTTTTTTTTACAATAGACGACATGTACTTTACATCAACTTCAAATGACTCTTCATCCAGCGTACGCCGAGGTAAGTCTAAGATGACAGGATTTTTTCAATTTTTATTTTTCGTTATATCCTGGCGAATGTAAATAAGTTGTAATTTGTAATCTATTTTATATTTATACTAGCTGATACCTGTCTTTGTCTTCATTCTTTGCTATATTTTATACACAAAACAAAACTAGAAGCAAAAATATACTTTGACATTAAAATTTCGTTGTGTTATATGTTTACTTCCTCCACACCCTTCACACGTCGTAGAAGGCGATATAAAAACTGTGATATATGTTGTTTATAAAAATTATGTTTAAACGGTTACTCACTTCATACTAAATGAAGGTATCGTGATTTTTTTTAAATAAGGACCACGTATCTAACAATTCATATAAAATAAAAAATATTGAAATCTATCCGAAGTTTTTGCGTGATGCGCGCATAACGGCATAACTCTATGATGTTATTTATTTACCAACGGACCCAGCACATCCCCGAGAAATTAGCTCCCAAAATTTCGAGTAAAATTTGGAAATTCCTTGAAGGGTTCTCTAACGATTACCGATTTTTGCCCACCTTTTAAAATTCTTCTGCTCACCTCTGGAAAAGAAGTTATAGAAGATTTAAAATCGTGCATTCCAAGATTTAGATGCAAATTTCCAATTTTCTCCATCCATCAAGTTTTCTTTTCCTTCCATTTGCATCCCTTTGGAGTTGACTCTTGTAGTAAAAGATGGGAAAACGTGGGCAAAGTAAAAAGATTGAAATGCATCATTCCAAAATTCTCGATCTCTCAATTTTTCTTTTCCCCATTTCCACCTCTTAGAAGATCACTTTTTATAAAAATAAAAAATTGGCAAACGTGGGCAAAAGGACATACTTCAAGAAGCCACATTGAGATTTTCGATTTGTCAATTTTGTTTCTGACGCTGGTCCAAGCATTTTAAATATATACTAATATTATAAAGAGGTGAAGTTTGTGATGTTGTGACGTTGTAGGGGGTAATCTCAGGAACTACTGGTTCGATTTGAATTATTCTTTCAGTGTTATATAGCTCATTCTTCGAGAATGGTTATAGGCTATATATCATCACGCTAACACCAATAGGAGCGGAGCACAGAAGAAAAATGTTTCATAATCGGGATGTTTTTCCCTTTTGAGAACTACTGCGTGTTAGAGTATACACGTGAACGAAGTCGCGAGCAGAGGCTAGTATTTCATAACTTTTTTGTAGAGGTGGGAAAAAAGATTAAATGATGAATAAATATGGGCAATCGCCATTGTATCGATGTCTATTCTTTCTAACAGTTCGACTCTTGAAGAACAGCGCAAAACGCAATAAAATGATGTTTAGATTTAGATATTTATAATACCTATTACATGTTTCGTTATAAGATATAGTTGTATATATTTTAGCACCAAGCATATAACCTAATAATTACTAAAGATTTCATCCTTGCATAAACAAATTTCGCAGTAACGTAAAATATTCGAACAGGATTTATGTTTAGTGTTAAGTGTTAGCGATTAGCGGTTTCCAGTTTTAGTAAACAAATATACTAAATAATAGTTTTCTTGGCATTTAATGTATACATATAAAAAGAATGTACTTAATGTGTCTGTGTGTAGTTAGTGTGTTAGTACTTAGTGTTAGTACTTAGTAGTTAGTACTTAGTGTGTCTGTCTCTTTTAGATTTTTGCCAAAAAAATATTGATTCAGGTGCCTAATCTATACTAATATTATAATGAGGTAAAGTTTGTGACGTTGTGATGTTGTAGTGGGTAATCTCAGGAACTACAGGTCCGATTTGAATAATTCTTTCAGTGTTATATAGCTTGTTCATCGAGAATGATTATAGGCTATATATCATCACGCTAAGATCAATAGGAGCAGAGCACAGATAAAAAATGTTTAAAAAATCGGGATGTTTTTTTCCTTTTGAGAACTGCTGCGTGTTAGTGTTAGTGTATCTATTCCACGCGAACGAAGTCGCGGGCAGAGGCTAGTAAATAATAAAATATATTTCAATTATTTTTAGAAATCTATCTGTCTGTTTGTATGAACACGCATCACTGTTAAAGTACTGCGTTCACGATGGAACCTCATATAATAGATAGAACCTCTATAAAAGGTTATTATAATTCTAATGAGGACGCGACTTACATACAAGAGAAAAGTAGATAAGTAAATGGACTTAATACACTCGGATGATTTTAATAGCCACTATTTTTTTATTTTAGGTTCCACGCGGGCAGCTTCGCGGGAATAGCTTGTCCTATCTATTATTAGTAATATATTTATATTATAATATTATTATTTTTTATGCGTC
>JACEII010000059.1:1821050-1857330 GCA_014332785.1 Antheraea mylitta | reverse complement strand
CTTTACACTGTTCAATACAATTTTTAAACATTTTTTTTTCTTACAAACGTTGTCCTGACAATTACCAACACAATAAAATATCCAAATAGGTGTAGTCGTTCTGAAATATTATGGCATAAATTCGACATCTAAGTTTTATTTATATAAATGTGATATTATCATTCAAACTTGCACAACAGAATATTACTATACTGCACATAATTATACTTCGTTCGCGTTCGTTACATTACAATTTATAAGTTATTAAAGTAATTATATAATATAAGAAAATGTTACTAAAATGTTCTTCAACATTGGTAAATCTATATTAAATTAAAACATCACTATATTATAAAACAATTCCTTGAAATCTAAGGTCAAGTTATAAAAGTTGAAGATACTTAACGATTACTATTATCTTGAATTGACGAGAATAAACAGACATTAATACGGGTTATTTCTTAAGCGTTCTTATGAATATACATTGTAGATTAGGTGTCACTTGATACTGTAAAAGCGTATAGCGTAAGTTACTATGGGTTCAAATGGCCGGGTCATCCTACCGTGATGTCACACCGGAATCTGAATACAAATGTAGTCACTGTTTAAAATATAACGTTGGGTTTAAAAAAAAAAAATTAAGAATGTGTTAGTATGTTTTAGAAGTATATATTTAGAAAGGTTGTTTGTGTGTGCCGGTTTAAAACAGAACCACCCCATCTCATTCCGTAGGTGTCGTAAACGACGACTAAGGGTTTGCCCAAAAGCTGATAAAAGAAGTGGTAACGACTGACGCAATGATGGTATAATCAATGTAATTCAATAGCTCTCCTATAACTCAGACAAAGACTACTTTGGTAAAAGAGACTCTGATCCATACGACATATCCATACATTCTCTGATACCATAAGATAATTAATTACAATTGGTCAATGTAAGACGTCTGTAATGCAGCCAATCGGTGTCCTTAATGTATGGCAGCTAACTGACTATATTCTGACTGTCACCAGTCATAGCGGGGCCGGTCCATTAGGATCTGATAGAACTGGTTGAAAGAGTGAGTTTGCACTAGCGCCACTCGTAAACCACTCACATCAATTCACGCCCAGGTGAACATTGGCACGACTTTGGACTCCGAGCACAAGCTTTATGGTTTGCCTTGAGAGATATGTCAAGGAAGGAATCACCATCATTAGAAGAGTCTGTTTAGAAATGAGAATCTTATACGTTTGAACTTCGAGTCGTGAGGAATCAATGATTGTTGATTTAATTTTATTCGAGAAACTAAAACTTTGATTAAAGTCAACTTTAGTGTGAGATTTGATATCTTTTGCAGAGATGCGGTATTTCAAGATTTCTCTGTGATAAGATATGGTCATTTTAGCCCGAGTGCAACAGTATTCATTGTAGCACGTTTAGGCGTATCGCGTGCTAGGATCAGAATGTACATTCAGTAATCAAGAGGATTTGTAAGGCGTTAACTCTAATCGCTACCAATGACATCCTTGCGAAATCAACCAGTGTATATCTAGTGGTGAGAGTATATAGGCTGGTATGACAGCGACGATGAATTTTAATCGAGTGATGGTCGCCGTTATTAGATATTAGTATTAGTGAATCCTTTCATGCTTATGTTAGAAATTATCCTAAAGTTTTTAAACGTGTTTGTATTGCTGCCAAAGCAAAGTTTTTAGGTAATAAAGTTCAAGAATCAAGAAATAAGACCAAGACTGTTTGGCATATCATAAATAAAGAATTAGGTAGAAATAAAATAAATGATAATTCACTTAATCTAAATGTGGACGGAGTACATATTTCAAAAAGTACAGATGTGGTATCTGTTTTCCAAGACTATTTCACTAATATACCTTTACAAGTAACAAAGGATATAACATCATCAGCCCAGGGTGCCGCAGCTGTTTTAAAAAGTATGAGTGCACGTATAGATTCAAAATTCAAATTCTTATCTATTAGTGTAGGTGAAATAATAAGGACTTTCAAGCAATTAAATTTAAAACACACCGAAGACATATGGGGTATATCGGTAACAGTAGTACAGTCTTTAATTGTTACTATTTTTGGCTAACATATTTAACCAGTGTATAGCAAAAGGAACTTTCCCCAATTTAATGACAATAAGCTAAATAGTTCCTTTGTTTAAATCAGGCTGCAGAAGTAGTATTGGGAATTATAGACCTATTTCTGTACTTCCGTCGTGAAGTAAAGTTTTTGAAAAGATTATGCTCAACCAACTAGTGGACTATTTCAATGTGCATAAGTTTCTGGAAGGTCGACAGTTTGGTCTTACGAAGTCAAAATCTACTACTGACGCTGGGGCAACGCACATAAGCTATATATTGAGTGCCTGAGAGGATTCGCATGATGCAGTTGGTGTGTTCTGCGATCTGTCTAAGGCCTTTGATTGCCTTGACCATAGTACACTTATTCTAAAATTAAAACATTATGGTATTTGTGGAACTTTTCTCGACCTTCTAGTCTTATTTAAAAGATCGTTGTCAGAAAGTTAGCATACAAGCGGGTTTTGGTCTCAAAAGGCTATTATAGAGTGGATCAGTATGTGAACGATAGTGATGTCTGAAAGTGACTCATCTCTGTGCATCCATTAAATTTTTTTTCCATTAAAAGTTTCTGTCATGTTTGTAATATAGTCTAAATATTATATATATTAAAAAGATAAACCAGATCGAGTTTCTTGCCGGTTCTTCTCGATGACTGGGTTGTTTCCGAACCGGTGGTAGTTTTCAATGTTCATAAGTGCCTTATTAGGGCCTAAACTGAATAAAGTATTTTTGATTTTGATTTGATTTGATTAGACTGCACTACACTTCCTGTCATCTATACTAATATTATAAAGAGGTAGTTTGTGAGTTTGTGACGTTGTAGGGGTAATCTCAGGAACTACTGATCCGATTTTTACAATTCTTTCATTGTTATATACCTCATTTATCGAGGATTAGGCCCCCCTCGGCAGCAGCTCAAGCCTAGGTCCGTTCCCTCGGCGTGAAGCCCTTGAGTACACTACTCGCGCGATACAGTGACACAAAATCTAACATCACTGTAACAACATTACACATATCACCCCTACATACGTGCATGCATACACGCTTACACATGAAAGTGGAAGGGTTTTGTTTCTTTCCCTTATCGAACTGAAATAGTTTAGAAAAATACCCGATACGAAATATATACAAAAGTTATCGAGATATGTATGCTTGGTACACATATATGTTCCAACAACTCATATATGTATAAATAGTTAGCTTAGGTCAGCTCAGATAGGTCGCGAATTGCACGTATCATGCAATAGCCCAAGCCGAGGTGTGCCGTGCACCCTTGAGTTAGTTGTCAAATAAAGTCGGCCGAGTGCCCTAAGCGCTCGCCTTAGTAGTCCGGTGAAGCTGTTAAGACATTGCTAGGTCAATAGCCTAGTCAGATCGAGAAAAAAAAAGGTTATATATCATCACGCTAAGATCAATAGGAGCGGAGCACTAATGTAGAATGTTTCAAAATCGTTTTTTTTCCTTTTGAAAACTTCCACTGCGTCTAACACGCAGCTCGTTACATCAAAGTAACTATTCTACGCAAACGAAGTCGCGGACAGAGGCTAGTTTGCAATATGTGACTAAAATTATTTTTTGTCTTCGTAATTTGTAACTCGGTCCTTGCAGTAAAATAACTTTGAAGAGGCATGCCATACTGTCATAATTTGTCTATAAGTTTAATATTTAAACAAATGAACAAACATTATTACTCACCGTTCAATGTAGTCACCGAAAACGCGTACACGAGTAAAGTTAACTGAATAAATTTCATATTTGTAAAATTACTTATAGAAACACTCACTAAACACTAAGGTACAGAGTTCAAGCAATTGTTATCACTAATCGAATTAGTTTGTTACATGACACCATTGTTTATTATATTGTTTTGGAGAATTCTACAAGATTATTGTGCGTGGGTATAGTATGCACGGCCCGTCTTTACACAGTCTCACTAAGTAATGATATAACAGGGAACACAGGTCAGTATGACTGATAAGATTTCTGCGCATGTCACTATCTTACTTAGTGCTTCTTATTGGGCCATAGTTCATTATTAGAAACAATCGTTTTAACCGTTCCGTTTACGGATATTTTATCCGTTTCTGGAATAACAAAAAGTGGCAAGGTAAAATAGAAGTTTCTGGAACAGTTTTAAATAAATTGCCTAATTAATTCTAACTTTCTTATTTGTATTTTTACCGCTTTTAAGCTCAAACCTATGAAGCAAAGTGTTAAAACTTTTGCGGCATTATACTGTTATTTGTTTTTTATTTTTCCTATTCACTTCGTGAGTCTTTAATTCGTACGTCTTTTCTGACTTTACATTACATTGGATTACATAATAGACATTAAATTATGTATACTGAGAAGTATATACCTACTTAGTTAATTGTTTTTTGTTCTATTTGTTATTGATTGTTCTATCAGGACAAAATTGTATAAAAAGAAATGTTATTTTATAGTTTAGTTTTAATTAATTTATACATTTTTGCACCACATCATCTAGATTATTACTGCCATTTTCGAGTGCAAGTTTTAGCATGTTTTCCTTATAGTCATTTAATATTAGCTGACATTGAGATGAGACGCTAAAGCCTATAAAAAAATTGAGCCATCACGGGACGCTTGACAGGTGTGAAATTTCGAAATTGTATTGTATAAGTTATATGTATAAAAGAAGGAATCAGCTATGGCATAATCAAAAGTTAAAGGCATTACAAATCTGTTCCACAAAATAATGATTGTTTATTTATATTATTACATAAATATTCATTTGTATTAAATACAAAATACAAAAATTCAACTAGGCCCAGGCGCGATTTTTTTTGGCGGCATTTATCAAAGGGCGCTAGGTAATTGGCGCGTGCCGCGTAACACTAGTAGAATGAGTGGCCGATAAAACAGTTTGCACCATATGATTATACAGATAGGGTTGCAAATAATTTTGAGTATTTCACTAATAGTGCAAAGTCCGTGTTTTGCGTCGCCACGCCAACAATCAGGTTTACCCTCCGCCTATAGATGTTTCGCATCAAAATACAAAAAATTAACAAGTATATTTAAACGTCGGTATATCATAGTTGTAAGAGTACAGTCGAAATTAGGCACGGCCATTAGGTCAAGTGCGAGAGATGATAACTTGCGCTCAGTTCACAATTACACAATTACACAATGCGGTATAAGTATCATAAACAATATATACTTACGTGAAATAGTATGGATTCAAGTCAATTTTATTTTCATACTTTTAGAGAATTTTATGTTGTATATTTACTATTTATTTTCGAAATAGTGCCCTATAATATCCAGTCTTTCAACAGAATCTATAAATAACATGCGACTTATTGTTTCATCGGTCACTTTGAATGTACAATATCCATAGAGTACCTACTTGTCTTCAGATTAGATGTTAAAAATAACTTAAATAATTTACTGATTTTATTTACAGTAATTTATAAAGAGTCAGAGTGTGTTAAATACATGTATACAGGATCTGAAAATATCATAGGATTATGTATAGCTTGCAACGTAAAATTAGAAAGAGTTCCAAATGAGAAGGTAATTATAACCGCATCAGTTTCACCCATGACTTATGAAACTTATATGGTCTCTTACAAAAATAAAAAGCAATGTTTTTATATCTATTAGAGATACAAAATTATAAATACAAAATTGCTCTAATACGTTCTGCATGCATTTCTATGCATATCTAATTTATTGAATTATTTTGCTTTTGCAAGGTCACAATGTTTTAAGTTGCCTCAGAGCCGAGCTATCTAGGTGAAAGCAATCTAGATCCATTTTTGGAGTTTTAATAAATACAATTCATTACAATAAAAATTAGTATCTTCACAAAAACAACTTTATATTTTGCGAGTTATTCATTGGAGTGATATGCTGTAAAGGGTAAATTTATAATCTATATTAAATGTCTTAATTAAAATACTTTATTAGTACTAAGAAACTATACTGACTATACTATATTAACTTAAACAGTGTAGTAAATAACCTATTACTTTTAAAGAATAATATGTAAAACATAATGTTTGATTACTTTGGATTGTTCTTACGAGATAGATACATACTATTTGTGGTTTTTCTGTAGGAATTTTTAAGATGAACAATGGTATATTATATGATAAATGTTAGCCGATTTTTTTTTCTGGATCTGACTACGCTATTGACCTAGCACGGTCTTAACAGCTTCACCGGACTACGCTACCAACCAATGTAAGCGTACGAAAAATATTTTTTACAACTTGATACAAGATACATCGTCTTTTATCAACTTTCTCTAATGTATTATTAATATAAAACATCTGGAAAAAATCCGTTGTGTAGTTTAGAACAACTACAAGTAGAAATTGTTAGATGTTAGACTTGATAGATTTTGTTTTATAATATATATTTATTAATAATGATGACTCGTGTGTATTATATAGGTATTATTAAAATTTATAATAACTTTAGTATAATGATACCTTCTTCTCGAAGTGACTACGCTATTGAGCTAACAAGGTCGTAACAGCTTCATCGGACTACGTTAATGATAGTGTTTCGTTCGGTCAGTGAGAGCGCCGGAGGCACACCTCCCATTCCCAGACACAGGCTGGTAACGCACTTGTGACTGCCTTGACGTTGCTAGTGTATATGGATGGTGGTGATCACCTAACATCAGGTGACCACCTATTCGTTTGTCTTCCATGATATATAAATAAAAACTATGATCCCAAATAATAATAATAAGGTTTTAACCAACATAAAGTGTATAGTGCTTTTGCTACCGTATTTTTTTCTATACTTGCATGTGAACTGCGAAACAAAATGGCTCTTTGACAGTTGTTTTCTTATTGAAAACTCATATAAAATTAAAAATATTTGCTGCTTGAAGCCTCCACTTGACTCGTGCCACCGTTCCACTGGTCTATCAATTATATATTTCATAAACAACGACGGGCCGCATTCATTAAAAAATGTAATTCTCAATTTGTTTTATTAAAATATAAGTTTAAATATTATCTGTGACAATTATACAAGTAGTGGTGTAGGGAATAATAATTGGATGACGTAATTCAGGTATAAATCTTAGGTAATATACAGAACATCCCCGAAATAATAGGGCTATCCATTTGTGTTATGGACGTCGCAGCCTTCATTTTTATTGAGATGTCACGAGTATTCCTTGCTGTTTGTTAAATGTTAACGTCATAGAAAAGGTCAAGACTTGAAATACTCTATTTTTTATATAGATTTTTGATATCATTGTTGTTGGATATTATTTGGTCACTAAATATTCCTACCATTTTTTGTCGATCTATGTAAAAAGGATTACAGGATAAAATATAAACAGGCAACGAAATTTTAAAATAAAGAAATAAGATCTGATAACATTTATGTATTTGTAATTTACAAACAAAAGTTTGTTAAATTAAATAGAAAAATTACAAAAACTGTCAAGAAGAATAACAAAAACTGTCATATATATATATGACTAGCTGTACCCGCAGCTCCACACGCGTTTTTTTATTGTATACAGGTGTATTTTATTGTATAAAGAACTATACAGTTTTGATACTATGTACAATTATAGAAATGCTCTTTAAAAACAATTGTAAGTATGACACGGACAACACTTACAGTAACATGTAATGTATACATTAGATATATAAATACTAACAGCATGCCTAATGAGGTTTACCAACAGCAAAATATTTAGGATTTTAACCCACCGTATATCATCTACCTCAGTGCTCACTTACACTGTGTAAGGAAGTAATGACACTATAACTTAAAATACTATCATAAAGATTTGCTTTTAGACTAAGTTTAATATACATTTCTATTGTAATTATGATTTTGTGATAATAAAAAAGTAAAAGCTTGTCTGTTCCGCAAGGAATTGTATTATGGAAAGCTTTACGTAATACGTTTATGGTCTAAGATCTTATTAGGAAGACTTCGTTTATTTTCGAAGTTACTAATAATTATAATGACGAAATGTAATCAATAAGGTGATAATTATGTATCTAATTAAAAATAAAGAATGAGTTGAAATCTTGCTAAATTTCATACAGATAAAGTCGGGGGTAACAGGTAGTCTAAAATAGTATAACCTCAATTACTTTTTATAAGGTTCGCTGTCTACCAGTGAAAATCCCGTGAAAGTCGATCTAACCGTTTAGGAGATAGTACTACAGGCGAAGCCACGGCTAAGAGCTAGTATAAACTAAAATTGCTTGAAATGATTTTTAAGAGGTCAGTTATCTGCCAATAAAAATTTCGTGAAGATCGGTCTGACCGTTTTGGAGATAGTATTGCAGGTAAAGCCACAGTTAACAGCTAGTTTAAATTAAAATAAACTAAATTACTTGTTATAATGTCCGCTATATGTTACTGAAAGTTTCGTAAAAATTAGTCCAGCCGTTTTGAAAATAGCATTGCGGACAAAGCCGTGGTTAACACCTAGTCTAATTTAAAGTAGCCTATGTCATCCGCTGTAATTTTATCTATCTGCCAGTGAAACTCCTGTCAAAACCAGTCCATCCGTTTCGGAGATTACCCGGAACAAACAGACAGACAAACAGACAGACCGACAAAAAGTTTAAAAATTGCATCTTTGTTATCAGAAACGTGTATACTTTCATACCCATTCGGTCATTTTTATTTTATTTTGCTGTTACATACAGACACTTCATTTTTATTATATGTATGGATATGAAAAAGACTAAAACTAAGAGGAATTATATAGTACATTGAGGGATATACGAAACGTTATTTGCACAATTGAAACTTACTAATTTACTGGTGTTTTCCCTTTATTATGAATTAAAAATAGAAATAAAATACGTCCTCGTTATTAGACTGAATTCTTCTAAATAAGAAGATTTTTACGTTACAAAAGTATTACATTTGCCTCCCTCTATTTTGATATAAAATACAAAAGTAATATATGATTTATTTACGAACATTCCTATTCACTTTATTATAAATCTCCGGAAACGCATCCAAACAATAACGTAAAGATTTCCTAACTTTATCATATAGTGTGTGATCGAACATTTGTCTGAACTCCTGCCTGGTGGTGTACGTGTCGGCGTACAGCATTTGGAATCCGTGATGCTGAATAACGAAGTTCTCGACTCGACGAGTTGACGATACCTGATGAATAATAAACATCTCATAATAATTTTTTTAATCTATATACATAAAACGTCAGAAGTCTGCCATATTGCACGTTTCACGCAATAATTACCTACTGGATAGAGTTCATCGACATTTTTTTTGTATCACTTCTTTGATAATGTTAAATAAGAACTATCTAAAACTAGTTATCACGGTATTTTAATTTAGTGTTAAGTTATTACAGTTTAAAGTGATTATGATTCTCATAACTACTACACTTTTATTTTTGTATTTTATTATATTATTGTATTTTCTTTCCGTTGAAAAGTGGGGCAGGCGGTGTGGTACGCATGCATAAAACAACGCAGACATATTTGAGGGTATCAACTACTAAATAATAAAGCTAGGACTTTGCGGCGGCCACCTTCCGCCGGGCGGACCGTTGTGGCGGCTATCTAAGGGGAATAGCTTAAAACGATCCCTTGCCGCCCCAACACTACGGTCTGTCGGTACACCGTGGGATTTTAGTCCATGCAAGTCGGACATAACCCATCCTCTCTCCCGGGAAGGTGGGTATCCATAAGGGATTTCCCCACGTAAAAAAAGGACTTTGAAGTATCTCTAAGTAAATATTACATACGTTAATATTCATTTATGCTTTTTAGCATATCGTATAATATAATAATGCCAGATAATAATCATAAATTTCCAGTGTATTTACTTTGGCGTTTTCGGTTTTAGTGGATGGATTATATCAAAAAACAAGAGAAGGAATTGGAATAAGTAAAATAATATAGTTTTTGAACATTTGCTAATCAATAATCAAGACCACCTTTCCAATTCAATTTAAAAATATGTAGCTACGTAGAATACAACAATGATAAATGGGGACAAAGGAACAATAGCACTGATCAAAATACTGCATATTTAAATTTATGCCTCAGAACTCTTTGTTGAACTGAATCTATACTTCTATACCAATATTATAAAGAGCTACAGTTTGTGACGTTGTGACGTTGTAGGGGGTAATCTCAGGAACTACTGGTCCGATTTGAAAAATTATTTCAATGTTATATAGGGTTATTTATCGAAGATGATTATAGGCTATATATCATCACGCTAAGACCAATAGGAGCAGAGCACCAATGAAGAATGTTTAAGAATCGGGCTTTTTTCCTCTTGAGAGCTTCCGCTGCTTATTAGCGTTAGCCAAAGAAAACGAAAAAAAAAGAAACTATTCCACGCGAACAAAGTCGCGGGCAGAGGCTAGTATATAATAATCATTTTGCTTTAGTTTTGAGAACACCTTTAGTGTTAACCGTTCAGATTCAAACTGAAATTGACTGACGCGACGTAGCGTTAAGAAAGTAAAGAAAAGCATATAGAAAGATAAATAGTTTACAGTTGAGCGAACAAAGTTAGTATCTAGAAAGACTAATATTTACAAGACATTACAAATTGGAAAGGTATTTATGAATAATATACTTACAGTCTCAAAGCTTTTAGCCTTAGGCACACCATACACTCCAATATCGACGAACATCTGCCAATCTTTATTGGTATTGAGTTTCAGTTGTCCAGGGTTATTAAAGATTTTGAACGGACACAGCCAGATTGGATATATCTGTAATTAGAAATTTAATTATTTATAAAAAAATACGATGCCAATAGCACTAAAACTAATTGATAGCTAACTAACTCCTAGAAAATAGAACGTTGCATAGTCATAAAATGGTTTAAGAATGACATGAATATGAATTATTCGTTATTGAATTGTAGAAATACCTCTTAATATTAGACCACAAATGCAACAAAATACGCGATCTTTAAACATAATGTTGTTAACGATTTAAAAAAAAACGAATGTTATAGACATTGCTGAAAATTCTAAATATACGTTTCATATTACAAGTTGATGTATTCTGTAATTTTAAAAATATGACTGCAGAGTTGACACCATTTTCGGATAGCACAAAAGATTATGTGGTTTCAGTTCATCGCACCTCTTTTTTAGTAAAGCAAAGTAGGATACGATACAGTATTTGGGTCTACACTTTTTTAAATACAGTTTAATAATACTCTTTATCACGAATTTCAAGGGACCAAACATTTTTTCTTTTTCGAACTTTCGAACGCTATTGACCTGGCAAGGTCTTTACAGCTTTACCAAACTACTAAGGCGAGCGCTTAAGGCACTCACCCGATTATGTTTGAGTAAGTAACTCAAGGGTGCACGGCACACCTCAATTTGGCTGTTGCCTGTTTCATGCAATTCGCGCCCTATCTGAGCTAAACTAGACTAAGCTAACTATTGAGACATGTATAAGAAGAGAACAATATTTTTTTTTCGATATAAAGAGGTTTTATTATACAGAGGAAAGAAAAAAAAATGGTTTTGTGGTAAACTAACCAAACTGAACTAATTTCTAAGTAATAGAAAGTTGTTCGTTGTAACGATGTTATAAGAATACACTACACTGTAATAAGAACTGAATTCATTGTACAGCGGTTAATACACGAAGTGGATCATTTAATAGTTTTAAAAGTCGCCTTACTTTATGGTTTAGAGCTCGTAAAAATATATAAAAAAGTGGAGTCAAACCTCAAACTCTTCGTGAAAGAAGTCAATAGCTTTTTCCAAATACTCGATTGGAATGAGCATGTCTTGTAAAACATGTCTCTTATTGTACAGGTTGGAGATTGCCTCCGGCTGTGTAAGTTTCAGCAGCGACACTTCTGGTGGCATCAGCCATCCGAACAAGTATCGGAAGATGAAGTTATTTCCGAATGGAATGATGTCCTAAGGAGTACAACAATATTAGCTTTTATGTATCTTCTGTGTGATTATCTAACAATATCTGGGTAAGATCACGTCAAGTGAAACCCCTATTTCTCATTTGACCATGGAATTGAAACTTTTTTTTTGAAATGAAAATGCTGTTGACCTGGAGAGGTCTTTACAGATTCACCGAACTATTGAGGCGAACGCTAAAGGCACTCAGCCGATTTACGATGTTTGGGCGACTAACTCAAGGGTGCACGGCACACCTCGGCTTGGGCTGTCGCCTGTTTTGTGCAAAAATCGCGATCTATCTGAGCTAACCTAAGCTAAGCTATCTAGATATACGTATATGAGTTATTGAAACATGTATGTGTACCAAGCATGCGTGCCTCAACAACACCTATATGTATTTTGTGTCGGAAAAATACCTCTAAAGTATATAGGATAGGATAGGATAAAATAATACAATAAAGAAATATAACTATTTTATTATGAAGTAGTCACTTTTATCTTTACAATATTTTCTTTACTATTATATATATATTTACTTTTAATTATCGTTAGATCATTTACTGTTACAAATATCTTAAAGGAATTTCCAGAATTATTATTTCATATTATATCATACTTGATGGGATAGTTAAAATCAACCTTTTCATTTTTTTTTCTCGAAATGACTACGCTATTGACCCATCAAGGTCTTAACAGCTTCACCGGACTACTAAGGCGAGCGCTTAAGGCACTCAGCCGATTTTATTATGGCAACCAGCTCAAGGGTGCACGGCACACCTCGGCTTGGCTGTTGCCTGTTGCATGCAAAATCGCGACCTATCTTAGCTAACCTAGCTAACTATTCATATATGTATGAGTTGTTGAACCGTATATGTGTACCAAGCATACACGCCTCAACAACTCTTCCATATATTTATTGTCGGAAAATTAAGAGTTTTTCAGTTCGATAAGGGGAAAAAAGAAAACCTTCCACTTTCATGTGTAAGTGTGTAGGCGTGCACTTGTGTGGGAGTGATCGTGTAGTGTTGTAGCGGTGATGTATATTTGTGTGTCACCGTATCGCGCAAGCAACGCACTCAAGGGCTCCCTACCGAGGGATCGAACCTAGGCTTGAGCCGCTGCCGTGGGAGGTCTAATCGGGTTCAACCTTTTCACTAAAACTTCAAATTATAATTGTAATAAATTTTGCAAAAACTAAAGTTTTAAAAATCGTTTCAGTGTGTCATGGTTTTAGTGACTACTTCACGATTCAATATAAGTGCGAAATGGAAGTTCCGATTAATATGATCTTACCCATCTTAAAAATCCTTAACACTCGTTTACACTAATCAAAGAAATAAATATGAATATTAAGATATATAAGCCCGACTAGGGACACATGATAACTATAATGCCCATTGTAATGTCTCACTTCGCGTTGATCTAAGATCAGCCAGGTATTTAAAAACACAGGGTCATTTATATTCCTGTAATCATAGTCGTATTTACCATCAGGTGCGTATGAATTACATTGCCAGTATGTTAAAAAAATATTCATACGTCACTGATTATGCCGTTAGTTAGAGCACGTTGAACAATTGTACCAGGCTTAACATAAAGTCATAAATTCACTTTTAAACAACATAATTCCAAATTAATACAACTTTAAAAACTGTGATATACTCTTTTAGAAATTCCATTTCAATGTTTGAGATTAAATCTAGTATAAGTATTTTAATACTGACCTGGACTTCCCAAAACAAACTCCTTGTGTGCCTGTGGTAATAGTCTCGTAACGGAATATACTCTATAGCATTACGCTTATTCTTTAGATGTTTTTCTACTTGTTTGAAAAACCACGGTGCGTGCCACTTGCCTATTGGATTGAGCTAAAAAAATTATTATAATTATATTATCATTATCTTTCACATAATTTTATTATTTATATTCTCCATATGTCTTCCATCTATCCTTAAGCCCAATAGCTACCATAATTTTCTTTTATGACGTTGATTGGAGAGGTATGATGGAATATACCTACTTATTTCTTTAAAATCCTGAGTTGTTTTAATTGGATTTTAATATTTGATTATTGGCATCGTTTTGTAAGTATGCATCAGTGAAGGAACTTAATGCTATGAAGGTATAATGTATTCTTTCGGGTAAACTATAACAGTAAAGCCCCTTGTGAAAGTTCCTAGTGTATATTTTTTTAGGTAATAATAGAAAGTTTAAAATTAATTGTCACTTCTAAAGGGATTAACAATTTCATTTCACATACCTTACCGTCTCTACCAACATTGTCTACCATGTCAGCGAGCATAACAACACCAGAATCTTTGGTGTAGACTAAGGCTTCAATAAACTGGTGAGGGTTTGGCTTCATCGACTCTTGATTAAACCTCTTCACTAAGTCTGTAAGATTGTTGTATGGTAAATACTGCATTCGCACGTACCTATAAAGCAAAAAGTTTATCAACAACATTTTTTTAATGTTAATGCGATTTATAAAACTTTTAAAAATGAACTTACTTTTCAGCAGGTACGACTTTAATGACAACTGATGTTAAAAATCCAAGAGTGCCATAGGACCAAGGAACTGCATAAAACAAATCTGGGTTCTCATCCTGTAATGTACATAAAAAAAATTAAATATTAGCATATTTCCGCGACTTTGTCTGCCTTTTCCTTTGCACGCACACCGCACCGCTTACCAAACTTCTCCACGGCAAGGAAATACACGTCGCCTAACACGTGATGTATACAAAAGTAGTTTCATAAAACATTAATTAATTTAATATTAAATAAAGATATTGTGATAAGAACCACGTTTTAAAATTATGGTAATCAGCCATTGTGCGCACTTTGCGCAAAAACTACTCAATAGCTGTCCATTCACTTTTATTTTTATTTCTTAGAAACTTGAATCTTACCTAAAAACATATCAGATATCTTCATTCCGTAAACAATTAATAAAATTTTAAGAAACTACGTTCTTATAAGCACGATGAAAAGGCAAAAGGAACTTTGTAAGTAATATATATATATATATATATATATATATATATATATATATAATTTTTTTCTTAGTACATTAAGGATATTGATAAGATGATAAATAATGTAGGCGAAGTGCCGGGTGCTAGTTAAAACCCTCGGTTTCCGAATTAGCCACATTAGATTAAAATAACTAATGCTGTTTTTAATCATTTTTTTAATTTCGCGACATTAGGCAATGACATTTATGTACCCGTATTCTTGCCATGATACATTTTTATGAGAATGTGATGATACATTCTATATATACAAGTATATATAATTTTCAACTACACTAATATTATATAGAGGTAATAAATACCCTTTTTTATACGCCACCTACACATGTGAAGTAGTTGCTATATTACAAGCTATCAAATATGTATTATCACACAAATTAGATCAATCATCAATCATATTGAAATATTCTGTAATTTGCTTAAAAACTATTCACCATAGTCGGATTTTTTCTAAAGTAAAGTTATCCAGATAGTTTGGATTCACAATTGGACCCGGTAGGTGTCGCTAATCAGGTTCTAGGTTTTTTAAGATTTTTCGCGTTTGGAATTAAAATTGGAACCGGTAATAACCGATTTGGCGCAGACGAAGGTGCGCGGGTCAGCTAGTAATATATAAAAAAAACAAGGTTCATAAATTCCACTCACCTTGCTACAGGTAACAACTGAGCCATCTGCAAGAACCAGTTCGTACTGCAAGCAAATATGCTGGAATAAACCATGGACGTGTGAAGAAGATTCCACCCCGGTTCCCATTACCAATCCTCCAACAGTCAGCTGATCTAGTTCAGGGACCACTGCTAGAGCTAATCCGAGAGATTTGAGAGTACGAGAGAGCAACCCCATTGTTACTAGCGGCTCACAGCGTACAGTCTGCAATATCAATATAGGGATTTGTTACATCCCTAGTAAAGGCTATAATCTTCGCTCAAGGATGATCAATCGTTTACTAAAATTGTTCTCTGTTAATATGACGACATCATCGTCTATTTAAACTTGTTTAAACATAATTGAGACCCGTCAACCTTCTGGGAGTAAATTTCGCTCCCGCACACCAAATTAGGCCCCCCTCGGTAGCAGCTCGAGCCAAAGTCCTTTCCCTTGGCGTGGAGACCTTGAGTGTGCTGCTGGCGTGGTACAGTGACACAAAATCTAACATCACTGCGACAACATTACACATATTACCTCCACACACGTGCACTCATAAACGCTTACACATGAAAGTGTTTTTTTTTTCTAAAGGACTACGCTATTGACCCAGCAAGGTCTTAACAGCTTCACCGGACTATTAAGGCGAGCGCTTAAGGCACTTAGCCGATTTTATTTTGGCAACCAGCTCAAAGGTGCACGGCACGCCTCGGCTTGGCTGTTGCCTGTTGCATGCAAAATTGCGACCTATCTTAGCTAACCTAGCTAACTATTCATATATGTATGAGTTGTTGAAACATATATGTGTACCAAGCATACAAGCCTCAACAACTCCTCCATATATTTATTATCGGAAAATTGAGAGTTTTTCAGTTCGATAAGGGAAAAACAAAAATGAAACCCTTCCACTTTCATGTGTAAGCGTGTAAGCGTGCACGTGTGTGGGGGTGATCGTGTAGTGTTGTAGCAGTGATGTATATTTGTATGTCACCGTATCGCGCAAGCAACGCACTCAAGGGCTCCCTACCGAGGGATCGAACCCAGGCTTGAGCTGCTGCCGTGGGAGGCCTTATCGGGTTGCACATGAAAGTGGAAGGGTTTTATTTCTTTGATAATCTACTTCTGTAACGAATTCTATTTCTATGATTTCGCCATACTTTTCCAATAGTATCATTTAGAAAAACTCTTTTTAACATTTCCATTTTTATTAAGATCTCTAAATCACGGAATTTGTGCAACAATCATATCGTCATTGGTTAGTGTTAATTTAAAATTAATGAATTACCCATATTTATTTTGATTTTACCTATTAAGTGTTTGACTAAACTTCTAAGGTTGACAGACATCTTAAAAAAAAAAACATACGTGCAGTTCACACGCATTAGAAGTGAAACCTTGAGAAAATGATAAATTATTCATAAAAACGATACCCGTGAACATTGTAGTTATGACGTCTTTACCCGAGGCTCATACACAGGAACACACACACACGTACAAACATACACATGAACAACGTTCGTACCAGAGCAAGTATTCATTAGTGCAATGTACAATGAGGAATTCGAGAATATAAGAAAAACACTTCTATCCCATTCTTTCACACGTTAAACCCTATAGTTGTACATATATTTGTCTCTTTTTACTATCGCTCTTTACTATTCGTCGAGTTTCAATTCATAACGGGGCTAAATAAGTTTTCGCTGCAAAGATATTATATATATATATATTTATTTTTTGTTAAAAGTACTAAACCACATTTTTCTAATCGCAAACGTAATATATAAATGCCACTATAAAAATATATTAACATAGATCTAACTAAATGTCATATGTTAACATAAATTCTACTGAAGTTATCAGAACTTTTAAATAATTATAAAAATATTAGTATATAGTGTTAACTACACGACAATCTCATATTATATCAATTTGCATCAATTTTTTTTTATATATATCATAGGAGGCAAACGAAAAGGTGGGTCACCTGATGTTAAGTGATCACCAGCATCCATAGACACTTGCAACACCAGCAGAGTCGCAAGTGCGTTGCCAGTCTGTGTTGGGGATGGGGCAAAGGGAAGAGCAGATGGGGAAGGTGAGGCGAGGTGGGCCTCCTGCGTTCTCCCTGACTGAACGAAATGCAACAATGCAAGCACTGTTACTTCACATCAGTTTTCTGTGGGTCGGCTGGTACTACCTCAAGCGAGCCGACCTATTCATACTGAAGCCAGTAATAGCTTCAGAGTGTCCTCCCCCAATTACGGAGGAGAAGATAGAGAGAGCTGTCGAGCGCCTCCTCAACCGGCGGAGAGCGCCCGGCCCTAATGGGGTCCTGGGTAGGGTGCTCGGCCTTGCACTGGGCCATCTTGGGGGTGGCTTCGGGAGCTGTTCAACCGGTGTTTGGCGGTCGGGCAGTTCTCGAAGCTCTGGAAGCTTGGGCGGCTCTGCCTGTTAGCAAAGGAGGGTCGCCCTCTGGACTGCGCGTCCGGATATCGGTCTTTTGTCCTGCTGGACGACGTCGGGAAGGTGCTGGAGAGGGTCATCTCTTCCCGAATCGTCCAGCACCTGGAGGGAGTGGGGCCGAATATATCGGACGCGCAGTTTGGCTTCCGGGCTGGGCGTTCCACAGTGGACGCCCTGTGCCTCCTAAAGTCTCTGCCGACGGGGGCGACCTCCCAAGGGGAGAGAATCTTGGCGGTGTCCTTAGACATCGCCAATGCTTTCAACAGCCTGCCGCACGGTGTCATACAGGAGGCTCTCCGAAATATCGGAGTGCCCCCGTACCTGCGGCGGTTGTTGGAGGCGTACCTGGAGGACAGGCAGGTCGCCTACATCGACGGCGACGGACGGATGGTTCGGCGGGTCACAAGGCGGGGGGTTCCACAGCGGTCGGTCCTGGGGCCGCTCCTGTGGAACATGGGCTACGACTGGGTGCTCCGCGTCGTGCTCCCATATGGAGCGCGCCTAATTTGTTACGCGGATGAAACCCTTGTCGTAGCCCGGGGTGGTGAATGGAAGGAGGTAGAGCGCCTGGCCACGATGGCCACAACCTTCGTGGTCGGGCGCTTAAGGAGATTGGGCTTCAGGGTGGCCCTCGAGAAGACCGAGGCCATACTTTTTCATGGGCCTCGGCGGGGACCACCACCTGGGGCCCACATAATGGTGGAGGGCGCCCGGATCAGGGTGAGGGCACACATAAAGTACTTGGGCCTCACCTTGGACGGGCGCTGGCAGTTGGAGCCCCACTTTGTGGGACTCAGGCCGCGGATCTTGGGGGCAGCGTTGGCACTCGGCCGGTTGCTTCCCAATATTGGGGGGCCGGGTGCCGGGTGCCGACGACTCTTTATGGGAGTTGTGCGGGCGATGGCCACCTACGAGGCACCGGTCTGGGCGGACGCCCTCGGTGCCGCCAACCTGCGTGCGCTGCGCAGTGCGCAGCGCACGGTGGCACTGAGGGCGATCAGGGCGTACCGAACGGTGTCCTTGGCAGCGGTATTTGCGCTCGCCGGCTCCCTTCCCTTGGAGCTGGAAGCAGGAGTTCTCGCCGCCGTGTACGAATTCACGAATACCACCTAATTCTTATAATGTAACAATAATGTGAATCAATATAATACCATATTTGTAGTATCCACTTCTAATACATCGATAAGGTTGACATTGATATTGGTAAAGGTTTTCTTGTAAATACCATGTCGAAACGACATCGTCTGCCATGTTGGTCGAGCGGTACACAATTGAGTCTTACGGTCACCTGATAACCAAGCCTTTACCTGCAGAATATAAATTTATTTAATGAAAATATAATTTAGCCAGGTATAGGTGAGTTAGAGAGTTGCTTATTGATTATGAGCTGTCTTGTGTTTAAATTATGCAGGGTTTTGCTCGTAAACTTTAATCTGATGGTAATTTGGCTAAAAATGTGACAGCAACTAAAAATATTATAACTAAAAAGCTGTAGATACGTCATAAGCGGCTCGACAGCTGCTTGTTAAAACCTGGCTAACTAGCTTATTTTTGACGGTTGTCCCGTCAATCCGCCCGTATCTAAGCAACATATAACTATTTCTTTTTCACCACCGATATTGAGAATATGCCATCTTACTTTCACATTTTATCTAAGACAGTGTGGCGTTACAATATTACTTTACGTATGTGTGCGTTATCATGTCATTTATTTTGTGAAAATATCATGTAGATAATGTATACAGCTTTCTCATTATAATATCATTGGATAGAGACTGATAAATTATAAGGGTGAATATTACATACACACAGTTTATCATATTTATAAAAAAAGGATATAGGTTACTTTTAAACATACAATTTGGTTACTTAAGCTTTACTGATTTAGAGTATAACTAAATTTTAAAAAACTACATTGAAATCAACCTTCAAGAATTATATCAGAGTCTGTTATTCGTTTTAGTATGAATGGGTCGGCTCACCCGGGGTAGTACCACTCTCTCAAAAAAAACGTGAATTAATTGTGCTTGTATTGATGCGTTTCGTTCGGTCAGTGAAACGGCACTCTCACTCCCGGAAAGCTCATCTCCCCTCCCTTCTTCCCCATTCTGCTCCCCTCCCCCTTTCTCCTGATTCCATCAAAACACAGGCTGGTAACGCTCTTGTAGCTCCCCTGATGTTGCTAGTGCCTATGGCCGACAGCGATCGCTTAAAATAAGGTCACCAGCGTGTTTTTTTCCCTTCCATATGATAATAAAAAATACTGGTTTAATGTACTTGTAAGCACAATGAGCGTAATTTTTTGATAATATTAATTAATAATCTAAGTGCTCCTATAGGAGGGTCTTACGTACGCTGAAATAATTCTATTTATGGAATTACAGAAATATATTTACCTGCCTTTGCACCTCTTGAACTTTCTTGTCGTGTAACTTAGGTGCGCTATTCAATTTAAACACTACATAGTTTCTGATGATTGACCACACCTTCCACAACGCTGAGAGCGGCAATAGCGCGAAAATCACTAGCACCCACCGGTATTCCACCACAATGTATTCAGCTAGCGATTCAGTTGGTATGCCCGTCATTGTACCTTCAAAAACACTTATGTCAACTATTGTTAGAGTTTTTTATGAGATCTTGGAACGTCATGTAGTTTTTTTTTATATTTTACTAGCGTCTGCCCGAGACTTTGTTCGCGTGGAATAGTTACTTTGGGTTAGCCCAAAGGTTAGGTTAGCGTTAGCGCTAACACGCAGCGGAAGCTCAAAAGAGGAAAAAAAACCGATTTAGAAACATTCTTCATTGGTGCTACGCTCCTATTGGTCTTAGAGTGATGATAGCCTATAACCACGCTCGATAAATGAGCTATATAATATTGAAAGATTTTTTTAAATCGGACCAGTAGTTCCTGAGATTACCCCCTACAACGTCACAAACTTTACCTCTTTACAATATTAGTATATATTCATATTCTTGTGTTATTTGGTTCTAAATTTTGTAATATTGGTGGTGTTTTACGTAATATTATTTGGTGATTGTGCACGAGTGAATTGAGTGGAAAATAGTACCACGTAGCATGGATTCTGTCTTGCTACATAAACTCCCTGAAAAGTTCTAACGAGACGGCCGCCATTATGTCGGTTCATTGAAATGATCGCAAGAAACTTGTAAAAAAGTTACCTACTCGATAATGGTAATAATAATCTATTACAAGATTAGTTGTCAAAAATAAAATAAAAATAATAAGCCATTGTTAAGAGAGCAGAGTGAAATTTAACTAAATATATATGCGTTGTTAATTAGAATTGAAATCGATATATAGCTACAAATTTTTATTTATCTTCGAAACGACAGTGTCATTTACAGAGTTCAATGATTGATAAAATTCATGTACAGGTGTTCAGTCTTGGTCACTGTGGACAGCCGTGAACTAGATAAGTTACGGAAGCAAATAATTCAGATTATATGTTATGTTACCAACTGTAGAAAATAATGTATTTTTACTTTATTCTTCATTTTTAACTGTACTGCTGTTTGGGAACATTGTGTCAGTGAGTGAATAACCATTATATCACTACACAGCACAACGACAAGCATACATTGCATTTCACGACCTATATAATCACCAAACCTTTCAATGATAATTGTAGGTAACTCTGTTTCTTAAAATCAAGTTGGTACATCTTGATATATTTGTGTATTGAGTGCTAACAATAGCATTCACCCCTGTCTTTAACAAACTGTGTTTAAAAAGGATTTAATAATATGTTAAGATTTAAATAACTATATTTTTGATTCGAAACAAGATATTTGAATGTATATATTTTCCAATAAACATCTAATGCACTCACTATTTTCTCTCTGGTGACAAATCTTAGCGTCCTTACGTTCGTATCACTTCATAGTTTGTTGCTCACTAAAAATCAAATTCAAAGTTGAAGATAGATGCATTGATAATGATCCTGTGCTACGTATTTCAAACAACATTGCCAAACGAATATCTAACTTATAGCAACGTTTAACAGTGTATAATTCAAGTAGCAGTAATGACATGTAATGCTAATTGAATGATAAATAGTACGTGATCTCATATTAATCCAGCTATCACGATAGGATAAGATAACGCTAAGGCCTAAACTTTTGTGGAATATGTTATATATGGCGAAAAATAGTTTAGAATGACTACACGATAAAGAATCAAGACCGTTTTTTCGGGGACACAACTAATCACTTTGTTAATTTTAAAAAAGGTATATTCTTACATTTATTTACGGAACGAAGAAGTAGGTCCCATTTTTTTTTATCTATATATAATTTCTTGAACGAGTTACGATATGATAATATCTCAGGTTTGTACAAATGCACTATAAAGAAAATGTTCATTTTTCCTATTTATCCATTGACATATAAAAACCCAAAATGCGCAGTCACGAATAAAAGTAGCGCTCAAAACCGGCCCCAAAATCTCCCCAATGGTTATAGTTATGCGATAAACCTATGATTTTATAAATCCAACATTACCTGAATGATTTAAATTTATTTTTACAAGGACGCTAGCAACGCGAGACTATATTATGAAGTGACTGCTTTATATAATTTATAATTTTTTTTTATTGAAGCACGACAAAGTGACTGTACTATGCCTGATGTTAAGCATAGTACAATCCAAAAACATCGGCAACCACCGATAGACAGATTATCCATCGCCGGTCACCGCTGTCATTCCGGCCATAATGACGAACTGGATATGCACAGGCTGATCCCGAAACGCGACACGCAGAAGCGAGTCACTATGATGGGCTTTTTCGCCATATACATGGTGGTTGCGACCCAGTCGGGCTGTAAAACCCTACCACCCTGCTTGCGCCATTACCTCATTCGTTGATCAGCAGGGTGCACCACGTGCAGGTGAGGTTGGCTTGGGTGTCTCAAGTCTTAAGATGTTATTCGACACCCCTTACACATATCATGGTGACTGTGTAATCCAATATTATGCACACATTTTTGTGTGTCGGCTGTGAGACGTAAACTGTGCATTATGAGTTTTTGTATTTTAATGTAGTTATAGTAGTCCGGTGAAGCTGTAAAGACCTTGCTAGGTCAATAGCGTAGTCAGTTCGAGGAAAAAAAAAACGTAGTTATCTGATATAACTTGAAAAGCTTGATACAACATTGCGTATTGTAAACATTCATAATGTAAATAGGATTTGCCTTTATTACACTCCTTTACTTGAATATCTTCTATCTATTCTATACTATAATAAAACTGTAACAAGTTGAAATCTGTACAATAAATATTTTTTGAAAATTTTAATCAGGGTAGACTATGTTATCGATATAGAAGCCAAAAATAATATTTTTACAATTTTTGTCTGTCTGTCCCTATGAACACGCATCACTCTGAAAGTACTGAACCAATCTTGACGAAACTTGACATAGTGATAATTAATATTACGAGATTATATCAAATACAGTTTTTGTGCCATAAAACGCAAAGGGTTCTTCAGGATAAAGGTTTAAAGTCTAGAATCTAAACCCATATTACTCTGAAAGTACTGAACCCATTTTAACGAAACTTAACACAGTGATAACTGATATTACAAGGCTACATCCAGGATACTTTTTGTCACATAAAACGCAAAGAGTTCTCCAGGATAATGAAAAATAAAAATTTGTGGTTAACGTAACTAGACTTTCTTGCGACACCTTAGTACTTACCAGAGGCGGCAACGTTGGAAGGACAAGAATTTTATAATACCTGGTTCTTTAATAGAACAATATATATTTTTTTGTATCATAGGAGACAAACGAACAGGTGATTCACGTGATGTTACGTGACCACCACCGTCTATAGACACTAGCAACACCAGGGGTGTTGCAAGTGCGTTGCCAACCTGTATATGGGGGAAGGGAAAGAAGGAAAAGGGAAGAGAGGTAGGTCTCCGGCGCTCTCACTGACCGAAGGAAACACTACAACGCAAGCAATGTTATTTCATGTCATTTTTTTTCAGTAACATTTAAGACTTCGAGTAGTGAAAAACCATAAAGATATAAGCGCCATACAAATGAAAATAGACCTTATAATATAAAGTTTAGCAAACAGTATGGCAGTATAAGGTTTTAAACAATACTGGATTTATTACAAGATTTGAATAATTATAAATGATGTGATGTGAAATTCCAATTATTATACAAAATGTATTATTACATTATTATTTAATTTTTAAGAACTATTTTTTGTACTAAACCACGAAATGTCCAACTTAGCTATTGTATTTATACTTTTAGGTTAGAAAAAATATTTTACATTAAATACTGAACTAAATATACATTAAAATATTACAGTATGAATATATCAAATTAAATATTAATAAATTAGACAAATGAATATGATAGCAATAGTTTTTAGGCAATTAACTTTACTATTATTCTCTCTTCTTATTTCATATAAAACTTATTTCAAGAAAATATACAATATTTTATCGATCATAAGAAAAAACAACGAAATATATTTTAAATTAGATATAATTTTTATGAAAATAATATCAAATATATGATAATATAAAAACCATATATAATCTGAATATAATTAAATATATTATTGTGACCATAGATTTATAGACTCATATGGTACGCGTACTAAATGTCTTTGCCGATGGCGCGAATTTTAAAATTTTCTAAAAAAGCGCGCTGGGACCAATCTGTCCCAAAGCTAGTATTCATTAAAGACATGAATTTATCACAGTCAGACACACTTTTTAATAAACAATCATACGCCCGCTGATATATTTTATAAATAAAAATATTAATTTCAAACCAATTATTTTTTTCCATAGCAAAGAACAAATTTCATTTTATTAAACATTATTGATATTAAGATTTCACCATATACAAACACCGATAAACGTAAACTTATGACTTGGGACTGCCGCCATCTTAAATATATGCGTCGATAACATACGCTGCTCCAATTATCGCTATCTTTATCGTGCAACCAGTACTGCACTAAACTATAGCTATAGTTAAGTTATTCTATACACATATTATTTTTATAGCAATAAATCGGTTTAAATATTGAGTAAATAACTGAATTAGTCTGAAAGATAAAATTTGTACTGAAAATGTCTTTCAATAATAATTCCATTTTAATGACGTTTCAAAGTTAGTGAAAATAAAACATCATAAAAGTATTTTAAAATCAATATGCACAAATAAACGCAACGTTTGCCTGCAGCCAGGTAGCTCGGACGTAGTTCAGGTGAATATAATGTATAAAGCTGGCTTGATTGATTCTTTCCGGTATGACTTCTGCCTATGTAGGCAATTTCGCCAATATCAAATGTGACAAATACACGTTATGATTTTAATGCCAAATATTCAGTGTAACAACGCAGAATAATCTACAATAGAAACATATCAACATAGATAAATTACCAAAATGTGATAGGCACTATGTTGTGAGTGGTACAGAAATTGTTTATAAAAATATATTGAAAATATATTTAATATTTGTTTTCGCAACAGTATCTAACAATAAATACAAGCAAGTGACAATTGACGCTTCGACGCGGTGTTCATATATTTTTCTTCAATACAATGTGGTATAAAAAGGTTTTAATACAAGTGAAGATAGTTATGATAAAGTATGTTGTAGAGACATTTATTTAGTTTTATGTAGGTTAGTTTTTATCTTAATTGAACCTGGTAGATGATGTTACGAACGGGTTCTAGGCTAATTTAAAAAAATCACATATATCTGGGTATATGTTTGAGTGAGCACGTGGATAATTTGGATTCACAATTGGAAGCGGTAGTTGTGGCTGCAATCGGGTTCCCGTTTTATTAATTTTTTTCGCGTTTAAAAATACAATTGAAACCAGTGATAACCAATTTAGTGCAGACGAAGTTGCACGGGTTAGCTAGTTATTTAATATATCTATTATGAATATCAATCTACTGTATAATTTTATATAATTTATTTTATCCGAAAATTGTAATGTACTGTTTGCTAACTAAAGTGTCATTATATCTATCTATCGATCTCAATGATATTAGAAATATATCGATCTAATATATATATATATAATATATATATTTAATCTATCTATCTAATACCTTTAAACGAGAAATTCTTTTATCTTTATATATTTGTATATATTCAGGATCTCAGAAACGGCGTCATTTATTTCCGTGAAATAGATGACTTAGTATGTATTTAGTTTCGGGGACGATAAATCGATCTAGCTAGATTTTATTCATAGAAAACTTCTTTAAACTGAGATTCCAGGCAATGAAAATATTTAGCTAGAATATGAAGGTAAATTTCGCCGCCGCTGTCTTATATATACACACATCAAAAAAGTCTAAGCAACATGTATTAATTTAAATTTTAGGATAGTTCTTCACATTATAACGTTGTATTTTGTTTTTAAAATATCTTTAGGGTTCTACGATGTAAATATAACAGCTGTTGTCTTTATAAGTTCTTTTAATAACAGAAATGAACAATATTAGAATATACTGTAGAAACTAAGACATCATAAGAAACTAAACTTTTTTTTTACAAAATGAAATTTCTAAAGAAAATGTATTTATTGTGAAAGAATAGAACAATTTAATACAAAGTATGGTCTCCTCTGCTATTCAGAACTTGTCGGCAACGATTATTCATTGAATTAATGAGACTGTTAATTTAATTAATGTCATCTTGCGGTATTCGCTCCCAATGGAATTGTAGCAAATCCTTCAGCTGTTGGGTTGTTGTCGCTCCGTCCAAGTCCTTCAAAACACGTCTGTGGTGCATGTCCCATACATATATTGTTTTTATTGATACAACTAAAAATAGTAATATAAAATGTTAGCTCTTATTTTTTCAGATGTTTATTATTTCTAAGATACATTTATATGAATGTAAAATTCCTGTTAAGAATTAACAGAAAATATTAATATAGGTCGCGAAAACCATGTAACCAGTGTGTGTAAATATTAATAACTGTGTAATTTATCCAGCAAGGTACGTAATAAATAAGTACATCAAAAAGACATGATATTTATTTCATAATACATAATAAAAATATAACTTATTATTTTAAGTAGAAAACCACTGAACCTTGAAATCGTTTTATACAGCTTGTATATAACAAATTGACGATCAATTCATAATTTTGATTTAACTTTCCCGCCCTCGTGTGATACTGGTATTATTGTATCTTGTTCCAAAGACCTTGGTACAGTTATTATCAATATTCCATCATTGGATAACTTTGAGATAACTTTTTCTAACTGACACCCAATAGGTAATTTATACTTCCGCTTAAACTGTCTTGATACAAAACCATGTTCATCTTGCCTCTCCTCATGCTTTCCTTCAATAATTAAGGTCCCATCGGCTGTTTTAACTTTTATTTCATCAGGAGCAAAGTCCTTTACAGCTAAATTAATAACATACTTATCGTGTTCCGTTTTAACAGTGTTGTCTTGCCGCCAAGGATAATTTTCAAGCCAATCGATTGATCTGAGAGTAATTTCGTCTCCTAAGTTTAGTGGTTTGATCAACTGTAGCATTTCGATTTATTCTAGAATATGATAATGTCGTGATTGTGTATTTACGTTGTATTTACCACAGTGTATATAAATAAAATATATGAATAAAATTTACATATCAAATGATACGATAGTGATGTGCGCCAAATCGTTTACACGTTTTTGGAATTATTCTCTCAACTCGATTTAAAGAATCTCATCAATTTGGCAATGCTTCTTTAAGTGGTATTACTCTCGAGTTAACTCATTCGTCATATGATCAATACTTGTGTAATTATTTTATAATTTGTTAATTTACTGGAAATGAAAAAATTAAATTTATATCCCAGCATAAGGTTTGTAACATGGAGTTTAATATCACAATAAATACTAAATCTACTGTACTATAATTTATAAAGAAACTTATATTTTTGTTATTAATTATAATTCTTTCCATCTTGAGTATTTTTAATCTGTATAATTGCGTAAGTAATGTTTTATATTTTGGTCGGATTTGTGTTTAATACTTAGTCAATGATTTTTTTTTATACCACGACTGTAATAAACAAGCACACGGGCCGCCTGATGTAAAACGTAAAGCGGTCACCGCAACCAGTGGATGCTTGTACAATCAGAAGTGTCTCATGCACGTTGCCTAACCTTAAATAACCTATTTATTTTCCCATTGAAGCACTCCATACTGTCGTTCCCAGGAAAACTTCAGCAAGACGCTCATTCCACAGTTAGATCATTCATGGAAGGAAGCTCCTCTGGAACTGCATAGTGCGAGACCATTTCGGTTCCAATGTGTGGAGACGAGTTCCCTGGCGATAACGAGCGGTGCGATGGTGGAAAGTAGCTATAGACATAATGTTAATCACTGCTTCAGAAGACGACCTATTATAAAAACGTTAGAACACAAATAAAGAGGCAACGTCTCTTCTTAGACTTAGTGATTCGATACCGTTTGTGAGCACGAGATCGCCAACAATTCTCATAGTTCGTCTTTGCCCAGAGATGGTAAAAGTACTCCATGACATACTCACATGAAATATCTGTGTTCAATACAAAAATTGATTTAAATATACTCGAATCAATTACGATGACACATCACTACTCAACTAAGTCAAATCTAACCAATAGAATCAAGACTGCCAAACAATTCTTTATCTTGACGTTTGGATAACACATTACTTATCAATAACTAGTATAACTCACTAGATGGCGCTTATATATGGTATTAAAAATAATCTAGACAATTGTTAATCTGTACATATTTATTGTGATATCATCGAGATTGTGTACCCTAAAACTGTTGTCCACTATTAAAGGTACTATACTTTATGCCAGTTCATCTTTTTCTTAATTATTGTGCATTTGGAGCATACGGTGCGTGATTGAAACTGAATCTCAGTTCTAAGCATAAATCTACACTTAATTATGAGAATTCAGTTCGATTTAGCTCTCGACGGCAGTCAGTTAAATTTGGTCAGAAATTCGTTATTGCATAGACCATGTAGACTTCTTGACGTCTCAAAAAGAACCAATAGCGTTTCACAGAGGAAACGGTTTCTAGAATATTTCGATACGATAATACTCATTTCTAAGATACACGAAAATATGTTTATCTACGTTAAAGGTCAAGAGGGCAAAACAAAATTATAAATTAAGTGTATTCCTTGTGATATTAAAGTAGGTAAATATAATTTTGTACTAAAAGTATTCATTCAAGGAAATGACTAAATATTTGTTCAGTCACAAACTCAATAATCTGGAGTTATTTTAAGTTTTCTTTACTTCTCCTTGAGACGAAAATAAATAATATATGAAACGTCAGTGTGAAAACCGAGTAAATTACTCTTTTTGAAGTAAACAGTGCGTATTTAACACTTGTTATTTAACTGAAGCTATATTTTTATACTATTAATATTTCGGTTTGCATGCCTAGCTATTATTATATCAAACCGTATAATTATTTAGACTAAACAGTCGACAAACATATTAAATAACTAATAATGTGGATATACTCTTTAAAACAATTATATAATAATCTTATATTATAGTTATATATAGACTGGTCAATAGTCTCAGATGTACAATTTTTCAACACTGGTAAGTAGGTACCTAAATAGACTGCCCTCAAATTTATAATAATGAATGATAATTTATTATAACTCCATATCACGTTTGGTGTAAGCAGACATACATATTATTCGTATTCCTGTTACATGGATATCTTTCTAGTTTGCCGTTCGGTTGTACCGATTTTATTCTCTCAAATTAACTCGGCGATACTGTACTCAAATAATTTTCTAGGTTACTTTGACGTAATTAAGTAGATTTACGAATGTTAATAGGTCTTCTTCCTTTGTTTCTCAACCGTTTCTTTTTATTTAGTATATATTAGCGAGCTTTGGTGACATCAAGAAAAGAATTTGAAAAAAGTTCGATTTTTTTTTCTTTAATATTGAAACATGAAAAATTAATTAATTATGGTCGATATTCGACCTCTAAACAATTGCTAGTTTTATAACATGAGCACCATATTAAAGGCAGCTATTGTTATAAAATAAGCTCGTCAAACGGTAATGCTATAATGTCCATTACATTTTAAATGTTTAAAAAAAATTAAATATGGATATATTTTTTATTTACAGTAACTAAACAAAATGACAAATAATAAAGTAGCAATTGTGACAGGAGCTAATAAAGGACTTGGTTTAGCTTTAGTTGAAGGTCTTTGTAAACAATTTCAAGGAACAGTATATCTAACATCACGAGATGAAAAAAGAGGACAAAATGCTTGTGAAGTACTTAGAAAAAAAGGACTTAACCCAACTTACCACCAATTAGATGTTACTGATCCCGAAAGTATAAAAATGTTTGCGGCACACATTAGAGATAAAGAAATTCAGATATTAATAAATAACGCAGGAATACTCTTTTTGAAAGACTCGAAAGAACCAAAGACATACCAAGCAGAACAGACGATTCTAGTAAATTTTTTCGCATTAGTTGATTTTTGTGAATCTATGTTGCCTTTTATAAAAAAGGATGGGACGATCGTTAACATAACAAGTTCCTCAGGGCACCTATCGAGAATACCATCAGAGGAATTACGAAGACAATTTAGTGATCGAAGTTTGTCTATGGATGATTTGAAATCTTTAATGACAAGATATATTGAAGCTGTAAAGAGAAACGAGGATTTGAATGAAGGCTGGGGAGATTCTCCTTACGTCATCTCAAAAATTGGAGTGAATGCATACACATTTTTATTACACAGGAGATTGGAATCTGAAGGTATTGTGACATGAATATGTCCATATCATGACTTTTTTATATCATAAGAGGCAAACGAACAGTTGGGCCATCTGATATTGAGTGATCACCGCCGCCTTTTATAGACAATAGCAACACCAGAGAAGTCGCAATTGCGTTATCAACCTGTGTTTGGGGTGGGAGATGAAATGGGGAAGGGGAAGGGGTGACCCTCCTGCGCTCTCGCCAATTAAACGAAACGCAACAATGCAAGCGCTGTTACTTCACGTCGGTTTTCTGTGGGTTGTGTAGTACTACCCCAGGTGAGCCGACACATTCATGCTGAAACCAGTAATATCTTCTGCGTGGTTCTACCACCTACAAAAGTCCTCATTTCAAAAATTATGTTTATAATTAACATAGCGGCAGAGATAATTTGAAATTCTTTATGCAATATATCATTTACAGAGCACATTGGATATAATACTTTGTGAAGTCGTAACAGTTACAAATCGTAAAGGCTCGCCAGGTTCACCTTGGTCATCGCAAACGAGCATTCACAGATGTAAGGATTGTTTTTAAATGACAGACCTTACTTTTAGCTCATTTTTTTGAAGTTATACTTCTTTGACGCTTTAGGGAAAATTAATGAGAGTCAATTTTAGGTGGTGCGCGCACACCGTCATGAAAAACCGACACCCTAAAGTTAGCTATAGTCAATATTTTGTTTGTTTGTACTTCTTTGTATTAAAACTTTGAATGTATTAAATACCTTTTTCTATTGTTAGTGTCGTTTTTTCTAGAAACGCAGTATAAAGGAAAGATAATTTTTTTTTTATCTTGTTACGCCAAAGGAGTACAATTTCTAACGCGTGTACGTAGAACACACACACATTTTTGTTTATGTCATGAAGTAATAGACAAACACCACCTAATGTTAATTGGTCATTGCGATTGTTATAGAATTATGTAAAAAAAAAGTTTCTTAACCGAAGCTGATTGAGAGAACAGAATTTCGAGTTACACTGCAAACCACACGATTTGTATAAGAGAAAGGCAAAAAATATATATGGATGTTTATAGAAGTCTTTTACTAATTGTACCTTTTAGTAATTAGTCGATATTTTTATCTAAGCCGGTACTTATCTGAAAATTGCCAAAAATTTGAAAAATATTTAAGTAACAATTGACAATTTTGAGATAAAGTACGTACATTACACGTAGAGATTATGTTTTTTTTTTGTATTTTTGAGTAATTAAACCAATGTAACCTTGATATAGACATCAAAGGAACACTGTGTGTGTGCGCATTTTAATATACAAGGCGTACTCATCATACACAAGAAATATACACACCATCGACGAGTTCTTTTTTCTTCAAAACAAGAAATACCAAATTGCTATTCGGATATTTCAAATAAAATATTTACTAATATGTTACAATATTCTGATAAGCCTCAACTTACCTCAGATTGTAATAAAAAACTTATTCTTTTCTTTCTTTACTAACTTAACTTATTTAATATTCTTTATATCTTGATTTCTAAAATAAATAAATGTTAAGCTGTCTTTGAAACACTTTATGCTATACTATACCTTTAAACGAGCAATTCTTGTATATTTTTATATATATATTCAGGATCTCTGAAACGGCGACAGCTATTTGCGTCAAACTTAATGTGTAGGTGGTTTCGGAGATGATAAATCGATCTAGCTACATTTCATTCACAGAAAACTTTTTTATATATACAAAGAAAATATAGCTAGAATATAAAGATAAATTTCGCCGCCGCTGTCAAAACAAAAATAACTCAAAAATCGGTTGCTTCAAAAATCCGTCTAACGCCAGTTCGAATCCGAGTGACAACAAAAGAGATACCTTTTTTTAATATTTTTTTATTGGTAAAAAAATGCTAATTTTGTAAAGCAAACCTAACAGTTTATTTTAATTTAAAAAATGTTTTTTAAAGAACCGAGATAGGCTCGGTCGCCCAGGTACTTTTATTTATTTAGATAACATGACTGTAATTTTGTTTATTCAGGGATTACAATAAACTGCGTGCATCCCGGTTACGTGATCACGGATATGACGAAAGGTGCTGGAAACATGACCCCAGAAGAATCAGCAAAGGTTCCATTACACTGGGCAGTTGAGCCGGAAGGTGAAGGGCTTTATGTGTGGCACAACGGGGCCATCGTATCTTGGGATGGACCCGATCCGCGTGGTTATATCGATGGAAAGAATGTATAATATATTTCATAGTTGTAAATATGAAAATAAAGTAATTTCATATACGATAATTGTTTTTTAAGGCGCCTCAATTAAGCCACAGTTTCAAAAGTATAACAAACTATATCAAATATCACTAGATCAATGACCAGTTCTCTTTGATAAGAGCTCTTTATTTCAACGTCTTGTAGCCTCATAGTTCATATTCAAATAATCGTAGTCCGGTGAAGCTGTAAAGACCTTGCTAGGTCAATAGCGTAGTCAGTTCGAGAAAAAGAAATTCAAATAATAGGCTTCACAAAATTTCCGACAACAATTTAATTTAAATTTGCATTTTTGGTAACTAGTATATTGTGTACATTATAGTAAAGTTAGAAAATACTTTACTAGCACACTATTGGTAGAGCCTCGCTGATACTATAACTAGTTTGGTCCGAGATAGTACCACCCTCTCACACTTGTGGTCCGGTGAAGCTGTAAAGACCTTGCTGGGTCAATAGCCTAGTCATTTCGAAAAAAAAAAACCACTCTCTCATAGAAAACCGACGTGAAGTAACAGTGCTGGCATTATTGCGTTTCGTTCGGTCAGTGAGAGCGCCGGAGGCCCATCTCTCCCCTTCTCCCTTCCCTCCTTTACCCTGTCCCCATTTCCCAATCAATATAGGCCGGCAACGCACTTGCGACTCCTTGGTGTTGCTAGTATCTATGGACGGTGGTGATAATATCAGATGATCCGCCTGTTCGTTTGCCTCCTACGATATAAAAAAAATCTACTGGTGAAAACCGCATGAAAATCTGTACAGTACTTTTTGAGCTTATTGCGAACAGATAGACAGACAGACAGACGTAGCAGAGGACTTTGTCGAGACTCGATATCAGTGCCAAACAGTAATTATATATTTTTTATGTTATGAATGTAAGATGATTACTAATAATTTTAATATCCTATCAGTTGCGTAAAACCTTATAGGAACAGACCATGTCGTATGTGATGTATGTATTAGTAAAAAAAATCGGCGATATTGACAGATACAACATTTAGTTACAGAAATCCTGTAATTATGTTCTAAAAATTTTAGGTATTATTCGACTTCTAAATTAAAAAAAATCCTTCTCTGATCCAATAACAAAATTTGTCTGGGTATATGAACTATATGATGGAGTTTTCATTAAAAGAATAAGTGTTTGATTCTCCTTTTAATATCAACTGTTCTTTCACGATTTAAAATCAATAAGATACAACTAGAACATGTTATTGGCATCTCATTTTAATATAGAAAATATAACTTGTCATAACAACGATACGATTCAAAAGAAAAATATAGAGTGACGTCTGCATATACATCGAACGGTGACCCGAGCGATAACAAATTCATCCGATTAACAAGGAAGCCGCAGAACCGAGACCGAAACTAAAAATAAATAAACCTTTTCAAAATAAAACGAATACGTTAATTTATTATACAAATTTGTTATCGTATTTTCTCTCGTTAAAATATGCTCCTTCTAATAATACAAAGATTTATATCGATCACATAATCCACTGATGGAAAGAAACAATAGTTGAAAGGGTACGAGTTGCGTCGGGGAGTCGTGAGGGGGCGCGCCGGGGGGTTCAGTTCGCGTCGACGCATTCCGGGGGGCGCTGGGGGGGCTTCGCGGGGGCGAACCCGGGGGGCAGGGGGACGCCGTACGTGGGCCCGCCCCACGACATGCGGTGAGCGCCCGCCCACTGGTGGGACCCCACTCCGACTCCCACTCCCACGCCGATCTGCCCGAAGCGGGCGAGCACCTCCTGCTGCTGCGGACTGAGGGCCCCGTTGTTCGCGGAGGCGCCGTTACCCACAGACGTCGACATTATCGCCGGGTCCATTTGCGTCCAATCTGAGAACATTGCGCTTCCCGAATTGTACCCTGGGAACAGACAGACAGACAGCATTGCTAATACTGTTACGGAGTTTTTGGGGAGATCTTATTTTTTATGTCTGGGGGTAAATTTCGCTCTCGCACACCAGATTAGGCCCCCCTCGGCAGCGGCTCAAGCCTAGGTCCGTTCCCTCGGTGTGGATCCCTTGAGTGCGCGGCTCACGCGATACCCTCACACAAAATCTTACATCATTGCAACGACAGTACACATATCACCCCCACACACGTACACGCATACACGCTTACACATGAAAGTGGAAAAGTTTTGTTTTTCCCTTATCGAACTGAAATGGTTTGGAAAATTATCCGATACGAAATATATATATGAGTTGTTGAGGTATGTATGCTTGGTACACATATATTCTCCAACAACTCATATATGTATGGATAATTAGCTTAGGTCAGCTCAGATAGATCGCGAATTTTTGGGGTGTAAGGGGTATCGAATAACATCATAAGACTTGAGACACCCAAGCCAACCTCACCTGCACGTGATACACCCTGCTAAATAACGAACGAAGCAATAGCGCAAGCGGGGTGGTAGGGTTTTACAGCCTGACTGGGTCGCAACCACCATGTATATGGCGAAAAGCCCGTAATAGTGATTCGCTTCTACGGGTCGCGTTTCGGGATCACCATGTGCATATCCAGCTTTTTACAGGCCGGCATGATAGTGGCGACCGGCGATGGACAGTGTGTCAATCGGTGGTCGCTATTATTTTTGGATTGTACTATGCTTACCATCAGGCATGTTGCAGTCACTTTGCCGTGCTACAATAAAAAAAAAAAGAATTACACGTGTCAGGCAGCAGCCCAAGCCGGGGTGTGCCGTGCACCCCTGAGCTAGTTGCCCAAATAAAATTGGCTGAGTGCTGCAAGCGCTCGCTTTAGTAGTCCGGTGAAGCTGAAGACCTTGCGTGGTCAATAGCATAGTCAGCTCGAAAAAAAAAAAATTTATATCCATGGAGGCAAACAAAGTGGCGGGTCACCTGATGTTAAGTGATCACCGCCATCCATAGACACTAGCAACAACATGTGAGTCGTAAGTGCATCGCCAGCCCGTGTATGAACGATGGGGGAGCTATACGAATATTATAAAAGAGGTAAATTTTGTGAATTTGTGAAGTTGTAAAGTGTAATCACAGGAACTTCTGGTCCGATTTGAAAAATTCTTTCAGTGTTATACGAGTATATGTAGCTCATTTGTCAAGGAAGGTTATAACATATACCATCACGA
>JACEII010000059.1:1768064-1821040 GCA_014332785.1 Antheraea mylitta | reverse complement strand
ATATGTAGCTCATTTGTCAAGGAAGGTTATAACATATACCATCACGATAAGAGGATAGGAATAGGAGCGGAGCACGAATGAAAAATGATTCAGAATCGGAGTTTTTTTCCTTTTGAGAGCTGCTGCTGTTGTTTTAGCGTTAGCCCAAAGTAACTAATCCACGCGAATGAAGTCGCAGGCAGAACCTAATCGCTCATCTATACTAATATTATAAAGAGGTAAAGTTTGTCAGTTTGTGACGTTGTCGGGGAATCTCAGGAACTACTGGTCCGATTTGAATAATTCTTTCAATGTTATATAGCTCATTTATCGAGAATGGTTATAGGCTTATATGTCAGCACGCTAAGATCAATAAGAGCGGAGCACAGATGAAAAATGTGTCAAAATCGGGATGTTTTTGCTTTTGAGAACTGCTGCGTGTTAGTGTTGGTGTTAATGTATCTATTCCACGCGAACGAAGTCGCGGGCAGAGGCTAGTATAAAATATAAGTCTTTTAACATTTCTCGTTTTTATACACCGAGATCGAAGTTCAAATTTGCCGTCCATAAAGTTTTTACTTTTTTTTATGACCATCAACATCAAAAATTTAAAAGTATCTATAATAGAATTTCTGTTTTATATTAATTTTCCCTCGGCAAATCGTGACTTAGTAAACAACGTTCATATGTAATCAGAGTTTTAAAAGCACAAAGGATCATAACATACCTTGGTGATGGTTTTGGTGCGCGGGCGCAGCGAACGCATTCAGATGAGTGAACCCGGGCGGAGCGAGGCGGGACCGACGGACGCGCTCCATATTATCGCTGTCAATATTAAAACAACACCTATCACTAACAAATATACAATCAGTTTTATAAAGAAGGAAAAAAAAAACAAATATAAACACGAGTTTTACTAAACAGTACCTTAAAAACATGTTGAACACGTGTTTAAAATATTTTATTACAAAAGTATGTCTAAGCTGTTTCTATCTAAAGTTTTGGAGTATTTATGCAAGAAACGTCTGGAGATTAACGAAAATTAATTTAAAAGATTCCATTACATTAAATACATGTAAGTCAAGAAAATAAAAAACGTGTTACGAGATACCAAAGTAGTAATTAAATCTACCCAGAATTACCAAAAATCTTTTTTTTTAATCTTCGAAAGACTAGAACGTATATGGCGTTGTAGATAAATTAGCCGATCCCAAAAACTATATACGAAACATTTACAGTTAACAACCTAGTTAGGGAAACAACGCATAGATGGCGTTTAAAACGAATTTTACATTTACACCGTATTTTATGACTATTTTTCCCCAAAACACTGATTGTTCTTTTAGATAGTTTACTTTATATTCTATTATTATTGTTATTACTTTATATATTCCAGGACTATTTTAATGTATACGTCTAAAATATGTGAGTTAATTAATTCATACCCGCTAGAAACAGCGTTGTGCATCATTTCGTTCTCCATGAGTTCTGCGAAGGCCTTCTGAGTTTCTTTGAAGGGATCGAAATCCAAGTCATCATCCCCGTCGCCCGCCGCGCGACTTCCTATCTCCTGACCTCTAATATTGTTCATTCTGGAAGGATTTGTCAAATTTGAATTTAATTAATTCATTTTTCTAAAAGACGTTTTTGTGCCTAATTGATTTGATTTATGAATTTTGTCTCCAATTTTCAATTACTGAAATAATTCATTATCAAGTAGTTTCTGTAATATTAAGCTACAGGTCAATGGTATGAAATTGGTAACTCGTTTTTGTAAAGACAACGAGTTTGTAACAATTTTTAACGAGTTACGTCTAACTGTAGCCTATTTTTTTTCTCGAACTGACTACGCTATTGACCTAGCAAGGTCTTAACAGCTTCACCGGACTACATCTGTAACATCATCAAACATACAGTCTAGTCTAAGTTATTGTCAGCAGCGCAGTTATAAATACATATTGTATAAACTAATAGCAAGCAGTGAAATCTTCTTTCAAATTAATCAGTCTCAATATTTGATGCAAGAGAGAGAAAGAGAGAGAGAGAGAGAAACATTATTTGTAAGAGAGATGTCAATGTTAAATACCTATAATAATATTTTGAGTCATTTTGTATTTATATCTTGACTGATAAACATGGCCGAACTTAAAGCTATATTCAGAGCGGCCAAAAAGTTTGACGGGGATTACAAATGCATTTTTTAACCAATAATGTCATTCTATTATGTCATTATGAAATCACTCTATTTATGAATGTGGATTAGAGGACAAATCACAAATTATTTAATTGCCCTAGAAACAGTTTCTCTCTCTATGATGTTCTACCTCCTTCTATTCTCCATACTACTAACATTATGTATCTCTAAACTCTTGTTACGGATAATTATCTAATTGTAGAATGCTTGGCGAAATTTATCAATGCTAACATAATTAAACTTTACATTTTAGTGTAATACTTTTGTGTATGTCGGTAATCTAACAATATGTTGTATGTTTAGTTAACATGTGCTTTCTTTGTGGCTTCTGTTTGTAGATAGCCCGGTCTGGATATAAAGATAGTTCTTTGTCTGGCGTCCTCCATTGTTTATGACTCCATCCACTTGACATTGGCAAAATTGTGTGCACACACATGTTGACATTTTAAAAGAGAAGATGAAGAAACCTTTTTTTGTGACTGACCTCTGTTTGTGCTCCATTTCGAGTCGCTCCGCGCTCATTACGTTGTGTGGGAGCGGGTGGTGGTCGCGGTAGCGTCTCTCGTCACTCGGCCTAGTCAACTGTCTCAACTGTTGCGCCTTGTGGAAGTCCGTAAAGAATTTGTCCATATTCTCAGCTAAATACCGACCCTCGTTCTATAAAAGATATATAAAATTCCTAACATTTCATGAATAACAAGCTTAGGTCTATCGTGTTGAAATTAAGAAGCCTGCAACAGTAATTTTGACTCAATTACGGGTCAAAAGGGTCAATTAATATATATCAACAGTGACCTCCAATAACCTTCACCTTGGATAAGCTCCTACAAATGTCGCTATGGGTATCCAATTCTACAATCGCTATCCAAGCCCACTATACGCTTTCCGTTAGTGGTTATATTATCGCAAATATCCTGTTAAATTAAGGAGCCTACAACAGTAATTGTAACTCAAGGCTTATGGTAACAGAGTCAACCAATACACATCAATAGCACCTCTGATAACCTCCTGCAAATGTTGCTATGGGTATCCAATCCCACAATCCCTATCCAAGAGAACTATAAGCTTTTACTAGTAGTTGCTTTCTCACAAATGCAATGTATAAAGGATAGATGAAGTCCAAATAAGTTAAGTTGGTAGTTCTGACTCAGATTGAGTCTGCCATTTGGTGACTTGGAGTTGCAAATATATATATTTTTATATCTTAGGAGGCAACCGAATAGGTGGGTCACCTGATCTTAAGTGATCACCATCGTCCATAGACACTTGCAACACCAGAGGAGTCGCAAGTGTGTTGCCTGCCTGTGTTTGGTAAGAGGGAGGAAGGAAGGAAAAGGAGAGGGGAGAGGTGAAGAGAGGTGGACCTCCGGCGCTCTCACTGACCGAACGAAACGCTTGTTGCAAGCACTGTTACTTCACGTTGGTTTTCTATGAGAGGGTGGTACTACCCCGGAAGAACCGACTCATTCATGTTAAAACCAGCAATAGCTTCAGCGTGGCTTTACCACCTACCTATTATACAATAGAACAAATTGAAACAGTTGGCATAAATAAGATGAATGTTCGTAAAGTAGTTGTATTTATATAGAGGAGACTCAATCGCGGTTTTTGAGGGTACATTAAATACGAGTTTATTATTGGGGTTCAAGGAAATAATTTTTACTTTTTAGACTCAGACTGAAATTCACCACTAGGTAACAAATGCATAACTTGTATAATATATTTTTTTTTATTGTAGCACGGCAAAGTGACTGCACTATGCCTGATGGTAAGCACAGTACAATCCAAAAATAATAGCGACCACCAATTGACACACTGTCCATCGCCGGTCGCCACTATCATGCCGGCCTGTAATAAACTAGATATGAACAGGCTGATCCCGAAACGCGACCCGTAGAAGCGAATCACTATTACGGGCTTTTTCGCCATATACATGGTGGTTGCGACCCAATCGGGCTGTAAAACCCTACCACCCCGCTTGCGCCATTGCCTCGTTCGTTATTCAGCAGGGGCACCACGTGGCTGTCTCAAGTCTTATGATGTTATTCGACACCCCTTACACCCCTTATAAGGTTGATGACATTGAAGTAGTCACATAAATGTACTCCCATTGGAGAAGGACACGTCGTACTGGTTGATCAGTCTCAATTGTTCTATCTGATGGTAGAGTTTATATGACTTTATTGTTAAGGTCCAAAGAAATTAATCTGGCTTTCTGGACTCAGTCCGCAGTCCGTCATTCGGTGAATAATTATATAGTGAATAAATTTGAAGTGGCTGAACGGAATATAGGCACTGACGATTAATGGCAGTGTGTCGTAGCCGTTGCCGAGTTCCGATTGCTGTATCTAAGGGTGCTATAGACTCAATTCGTAGTCCGCAACCCGGTGAATGATTATACATTGAATAAAATTGAAGTGTTTAAACGAAATATAGGTACTAACCGTGGATGGTGGCGCGTCGTAACCGTTAACGAGTCCCGATTGCGGCATCTGATGGTTCTGCTGCATCCGATTGTGAAGTAAGAACCCGGCGGGAGGCGCGCTGCCGCCGCCCAGAGAACCCATCGAGTGCCCGGACCCACCCATTGAGTTCTCTACGCGCATACCGAACGGTGGAAGCATATTGGAATTTTGATGAAAGTTAGCACCTGTAAATCCATATAATAAAAAAGTAAAACAAACGCCTGTACTTTTTAGAATTTTGTGAAATAAATAGTTGTAAGTGTCCAAAAATAAGTGATTTCAATCAATTTTAGATATGTCTATCTCAATGTATAAAGACGAATCACTGCTAAAATAAAGTATCTATAATAAAAATCCTCTTCAGGAACATTATAAAGCATATCTTCAAGTAACTTTTAGTCTTGTTAAATTAAAATCGGTTCAGTCTATCAGTCGTGGTCCAGTGAAGCTGTTAAGACCTTATTAGGTCAATAGCGTAATCAGTTCGAAAAAAAAAACTTAAAAGGTTTGGTCTATAGAAAGCTACCGCATTTTTAATGACGCGATTTAAGTACGAAAGAAAAGTAGAAAGTCCATTTAGGACTTAATATACATTCACAATTCAATTCAATTCGGTTTGTAAAACACGCGTTTATTTTTTTTTAATTTTTGGACTGAAAACTGCGTTATACTTTTAAGGGTACTTTTAGTTCCATCTCGGACGCATGCGCACTAAACCGCTTGCTCCAGTTTACATGTCGCTGAACGCGTAACCCTTATAAAAATATTAAAATGTTACTGACGGCATATTAAATAAAGAAATCGTGATTACTTTTTTTTATGTGTCTCGGAAGAAAGCTAACAGACTTGGATCGTAACTTATTCAGTGCTTTTAAAGTGATTACTTCTATTTTATTTTAATTACATAATAAAGAAATTTGGCAAAATTTTAGCTTACCTAATAATTCACTAGCAGACTCCAGAGCTATACTAGACGAGGGCATATAATGTTTAGGTTCGACCATAACATTGTGCTGCCTCGACAACAACTCGTTCTGTCTCATCAGCATCTCACTCTGATTGCGGTCCCTTAGCAATAACTCCTTCTGATCCATCAGACCTTGGTTAATTTGACTAATCTGCCTATCGTTGCCTAAATAACTAATATCTCTGTCCAACAATCCGTACCCATTCAATATGGGACTCTTCATATGTGACAGTAAATGATTGTTTTCAACTAGACCGGCAAACATATCCCTGTGCCTCTGAAGCATCATCACTTCATTATTTGCATCGTTTAACAAATTATGTGTGTTATCATCATCCAAGAGACTGTGATCACTGTTGTCCAACAAATCGTGGTTCTCCAATAAACTATGTCTATCCGATTCGAGTTCGTCCAATTCATTTGATAAATAGGTCTGTTGCAAGTCACTATCGAATACTGACGGGCTCGGTGTCTGTGCGTCCTCTAATGTCGATTTAGTTTCAATGGTTTCATCGCTGATATCTGTATTAATACTATTATTGCTAGATTTCTGTTTTGATTTGTCGCTTTTGCTTTTCTTTGTCTGTCCGTTTGTGCTGTTCGATTCTTTGTTGTTTTTCGTTTTATTGCTATCCGTGTGTGTGTCTTTGCTGTTTTTCGTTTGAGCCTGTTGTGTGTTTGTTTGTAATTGTGTAGGACTGGAAGATTCTGATGTGCCATTCTCTTGTGACTTAACTGTAAAACAAAATATAATATTACCTTTTATTTATTTATTTACATACAAGTGTTTTTTTTTTCGATATGTTTTTTTTTTTTAATTAGTAGGTTAGTATTATTCCTTTATGCTAACGTTACTTATATTAGTGTTGATTTTCGGTTTTATTGTATGGCCCCTGTTAGGGTAAAAGCCTCCTCCATCTTTTCCCGTTTTATTTTTCCCTTTAATTCCCAGTTCTTTAGTTCTTATTTTCAGTTTTAACTATGTCATCCGTCCATCACTTCTTTTGCCTTTTTACTGTTCTTTTTGTAATTAATCAATATTAGCGAACATGCGAATGTTAGTTTCTTTGTTTCGCTTTCACACCTAACTCTCAACCGATTGTTATAAAATTTGCCAGAGGTGTGGAAAAGATCACGTTTCATCCAGAAAAATGTATTGTTTTAAAGATTTGATCACAATAAAGTTGGGTATTAAGTTGAATTATTAAAATACACCTACATAGGAGCTAAATTTTATTCTTAAAGGTTTTATTTAGGTATTAGAAGAAAAATGATGATTTTACAGGGTTTTGTCTCAAGTCAGAATCTATGCTCCGTGGTATTATTTCCCATCCACTTCACTTGAGCACAATAATCAAACTATATTCTATAAAACACCACCGAAACTACAAAATATAGAGTGAAATAACACAAGATAATGAATCATTACATAATATAAAACAAAGTCTTCTGCCACGTCTGCTTGTCTGTCTGTCTGTTAGGGATAAACTCAAGAACTACATAACAGATTGTCATGCGTTAGCCAGCAGATAGAGGGTTTCATGGGGAGGGTTTGGGCATATAATTTGTCAAGTTTTTTTTTAATTATCAGCGTAGAACAGTTCACCGAGACCGCTTGTAAAATATAAAATCAACTACATGACATTTCAAGATCCCGTAAAAAAACCACACACAAGTATATACAGACCTGTAGAATGTTGTGGCTTCGGACTGGACTGTTTTCTTGCTGGACTGTCTGATGGTGGAGAGGAACCGAGGCTGGGCCACGCCTCCTTGCCATTTCCATTACCATTGCTAATGCTATTGCTATTGCTATTGCTTCCACTCCCACTGCCGTTAACAGAGTCCTTTTTAGATCTACAAAATCAATCGATAACATCGCGACAATAAACAATAACACGTTATATTGTACAGTCGGACTGCTGACATCAATTTATACTCACTTAGAATTGACTACATTAATATGTGACGATGTGACCATTGTCGTTGGTATAAAGTTTGACTGATTACCTGAAAATAATAAATAAAATATCATTACATTATTGTATGTAAAGTGTATTATATCGACAACACATCATCTTGTAAAAGACACACCGATATCCTGGCATGTTGATCCAAGATATCCATTGAAATTGTATGTTGTTAAATTACAGTACCTGGGCGATCGAGCATAGCTTGGTTCTTTAAAAAACATTTTTAAATTAAAATAAACTGTTAGGTATCCCTTATAATTTATTTTTTTTTACAAAAAAAAAAGATACATTAAAAAATATATCTATTCCGCTGTCACTCGGATTCGAACTGGGGTAACACGAATTTTCGAAGCAACCGGTCTCCATCTGAGCTATTTTTGTTTTGACAGCGCCGGCGAAATGTACATTTATATTCTAGTTATATCTTTTCATTGTCCGAAAACTCAGTTAAAAAAGGTTTTCTATGAATAAACTCTAGCTAGATCGATTTATCGTCCCCGAAACTACCTACATACTAAGTTTCACGGAAATAGATGACGCCGTTTCCAAGATTCTGAATATATACATATATATAAAAAGATACAAGAATTGCTCGTTTAAAGGCATTAAATTAAATTCTCAACGTAACTGAATTATTTATTTGGATAAGGATTAATACTAAGCATTTTAGTAGGTAGTAGAGTCACGCTGAAGCTGTTACTAGTAATGTTCATGTTAAGCATGAATTGGGTCGGCTCGTCCGGGGTAGTATCACCCGACCCACAGAAACACCGATGTGAAGAAACAGTGCTTGCATTGTTGCGTTTTGTTCGTTCAGTGAGAGCGCCGATGGCCCACCTTCCCTCCCCTCTCCCTCGCTCTCTCCCTTCCTCCTTGCCCATCTTTCCCCTACCCCCTAAACACAGACTGCCAACGCACTTGCAACTCCCCTGGTGTTGCTAGCATCTATGGACGGCGGTAATTACTTAACACCAGGTCGGATCACATGTTCGTTTGCCTCCTATGACATAAAAAAAAAATAGCGTCCAAATAACTAATTATCTTGTAATAGCACTAGCTTCTGCCCGCGACTTCGTCTGTGTGGATTAGTTACTTTAGTCTTACGCTGACACTTAGCGGTAGCTCCCAAAAGGAAAAAAATAAATGATTTTGAAATATTCTTCATTGGTGCTCCGCTCCTATTAGTTATAACGTAAAAGTTTTAACTATTGATCTTTTTGGAATTTTGTATACACATTGTAATGGGTACAGAAAAGGATATAAATGATCTTTCATACAGAAAAAAGTACTGTCCTCCATAGACACAACAATACATTAATATGGATTCGAGAATAATTTCGCTAACCAGAAAGTATAATTTGAAATTTTGAAACTTGTTCAGTCAAGTACAGTCCTCGTCAATCTTTTTTGTCCGCTTTGACTATAGCCATAAGTTACGCATAATATAATGAAGTACTTGAGACTAAAGATAAAGTAAAAGTGTTATTATAGGAATCTAATATTGGCATTTATTTATCTTTAAGTTACTTCGACATTATACGTATGTTTGTGTTCTTTACAGCTATCTTCAGAGCGGCCAAAAAGTTTGGCGTACACTATACGCGCGCAATGACGTGGTTGTATTATTAAATCAACGCTTACCATCTTTTGAACTGCTTTTATCTGCATTCGTACTAGAATTACCTGTGAAGTTTTAAAATTATATTAATGAATATAATTAAGAGGTAAAGTTTGTGATGTTGTGACGTTGTAGGAGGTAATCTCAGGAACTACTGGTCGGATTTGAAAAATTCTTTTAGTGTTATGTAGCTTATTCATAGAAAATGGTTATAGGCTATATATCATCACGCTAAGACCAATAGGAGTGGAAATGTTTCAAAATCGGGATGTTTATTCCTTTTGAAAACTGCTGCGTGTTAGTATTAGTAGTGTGTCTATTCCACGCAAAGTCGCGGGCAGAGGCTAGTATTATTATAAAAATAACATATAAGAAATGAAATTATACCATTGACAGTAAAAATAATAAATTCAACAACACATCAATTTCAAAGTATAAACCAGAAAGTGTGTCAAAACCAATAAGCGAACATAATCTATACTAATATTATAGAGAGGTAAAGTTTGTGAGGTTGTAGGGGGTAATCTCAGGAACTACTGGTCCAGTTTGAAAAATGCTTTCAGTGTTATATAGTTCATTTATCGAGAAAGGTTATAGGCTATATATAATCATGCTAAAGCCAATAGGAGCGGAGCAACAATGTAAAATGTTTCAAAATCGGGTTATTTTCCTCTTGAGAGCTTTCCCGGCGTGTTAACGTTAGCCTAAAGTAACTATTACTATCCTGACGAAGTCGCGGACAGGGGCTAGTTTGCTTATAAACACAATATATGCATAATAATTAAGTTTACAGTAAATAGAAACTCTTTACAAAAATAAATATAAAAGAGGTACACCTAAAAAAGAAGGTTTGCGAAAATATTTACAAATGTATTATACAGTTACATTTATTACATTTGCTGATTCATTACAGTATGGCGAGTTTATATAAATAAAAATAAATTGCCGAATGTATGTAAGCACATCACTTGAGATCAGCCGCACTTATTTGGCTAATTCTTTTTTTTGGTTATGCAAAGTTTTAATGAAAGAAAATATTTGTATTATAATATGGAAACGTGTAAAAATTGGATTAAAATCTTCATGTAAAATAGTGAGTGACGAAGAACACATTAGAGAGATTTTAGATAATTAATTTCATTTTCTTCATTAGTACATAAATGCGAAGCCAGGGTAGGTAGCTAGTTTATATTGGAAATATCATTGACTATATTCGGAAAACCTTTTTCAAAAAGAATACTGACATTTTATAAGGAAATTATAATGTTGTATACTAAAATGTTTTAGTAATTAGTCAACAAAATTTATAAGTTTTAAGGTTATATGCATTTTTTATTGTAAGGTTGTTTAGAAACTCTATTTTTACTAAGCTGATTTATTTTTATTCTTAGTATTGTAGATAAACCTATCTGTAATGACAAAGCAATAATGTTACACTATTACAATTATTCTACTAAATTTCCCTTATTGTAAGTCAGAGGTTCCTAAACTATACATTCTTCAATAAAAATATTCGAAATGTTTTACAGTGTAATTAGTACACACAGTAAATAATACAACTAAAATAAATTCAACAACTTCACAAATTTTATTAATTCGTCTACACTATAATATTGTAGTTGGAGCTGTAGTATATATATTACCACATTGTTGATTGTTGTGACTTAATATCCCACATAAAACAATTATCTATAAGATCTTCAAACAATTGTACTAAATTTGGATGTACAAAGCCCATGAATTATATGTTCTTCCTTTAATTATTTACTATACTGAATGTGATCCAATGTGTAAAAAACTCTTATTTACTTCCAAGGAGTACAAAGATTACTTTAGGAACCACTGTTCCAAGTGCAGAACCTCAAAAAAGGTTGTGAAGGAGGTTGCTATGCTCGACTATGTGTATTTTTTAACTGTACGTTCTAATTACCATTTTTCATCTTACATTCGACAATGATATTATAAAATATAACTATTATTGTAATGTTTATTATTTTTTATCGTGAACTCACTTCAAATGATGAATTAATAAAAAAATGAGCCAAATAATACTTTGTATAATCAAAATAAGAACTTTGTTCATAAAAGTTATCCATGGCTTAGACCCCCGCGGTTACAATGTTGCAATTCAACCTCATGTATCAACAAAAAAGAATTTATTTTCAAGAGCTAATTAATGGTAGTATTAAAAACGTCTTTGTCTTGGATTCACCATTTGATTGTATTGTGCATCCATTACTTTTCCAAACAATGATACTGGGCATATCACTATTTCTCATAATGAATAGACTACATATAATTCAATATCACCCAAAAATACCACCCAATTGTGTAGTGTAAAATTAATTAAAATTTGTGTCATGCGTTGCGATAAATTTCTTTATTTTCGTAAAGTTATGTTTGGTTAAAATTTGAGCTTTACCACGTGGTTTTTGTTTCCAATTAATAATTAATTTTTATTTTCATTTACACGTAGATTTTTTTAAATGATAATATAATAAAGATCGTGGCAAATAGCAAATAACTGAGTAGCCTTGATGAAAACCTTTGATTATAGAAGTATACCATTTGACAAAAAAACTCTAATTAAATTCAAACTTTAAAAAACCAATTAACTATGGTCGAATGTCGATCACTGGGCGCCCACTAGTTTTGTTTAGATGTGTAGTTACATTACAGAATTAGCTAAATACGACTTCAATCGTTCATATAGCATGTTTAATTATTTTAACATTTCCACTTTTTAAACACCTAGAACGAAGTCCAAATTTTGCCGTCCATAAGGTTTTTAGTTTTTTTTTATATAACCATATTTTACATATACAAAATTTGATGATCTTGAAAAATATTAGATAAGGCTAACATTGGATTTGGCTCATTTTGAAATTTAACAACTCATATACTGTGTGATGGGTTAGACGCCAGCAATATTTTTATAGCACGATTATTAGTCGTTTTTGGTTCTTATTCAATATTCAAAATTGGTGTTTAATATATGATCTAATTATGTCGAAAAACGCAAAACAGGTATACACTCAACTCACCTGATTCACGCAAAAAACGAACTCATCTAATAAATACGGAAACGAATTAATCACGCCCAACAGCCTAGTTTGGGTCGCGTCTCGCACCTCAGCTCGCGCCCCGCTTCCCTATGTTCGACCGTACGGCGTTCCCACAATAAGCAATTACGTAATGATTAACCTCCAAAAGCGCCCCTTTAAAATTGTTGATTGAACCTAGGCGTGATTTTTTTACGTTTAAAAGTATCCTTCCCACACTTTTAATTACAACAAATTTGAACTGAGGTTCTCCTTGTTGTTTATTAATATTTATTTTGATATTTTTATTTTGTATGTTAAATGTGTCCATGAAGTGTCATATTCTAGAATACTGTAACCTTTCACCTGGTATATTATAGACTGTTGTAAGTATAATGTAGAAACAATGTACCTGAACTATTTTGGTTTTTGTCCTCCGGCTTGTCCTTCTGTGCCGCCAGCAGCTGGTTGTGCAGTTTCCGTTCGTACACCTGGTGCAGGCCTGCGTGCATCTCCTCCTTCGTAAACGACGCTTTCGGATCACCTATAGATATATATTATTTCTTTTACATTCATATAAAGATATTTTTTGTAATTATTCTTTCATACTTTTCGTATTGGTATTTCTTTTAGTTTTATTTTCGGCAAACAATCTTCTAGATTATTACTGCAAATATCGAATAATACAAGTTTCTTGTGATCGTTTACATGAACTAACGAGATAGTGTCCGGCTTTTTAAAATTTTCCCGGGGATTGCATTGTGCACTGGTGCAAAGTAACCAAAGTATACTACGTAAAATACCGTCAATATTATAATTAAATATAGAGCCAAATAACACAAAGTTATGTATAGAATATAAAATCCATTACATGACATTCCAAGAACTTTTTTTAATATAAACATCTATAGGTGGAGGGTAAACCTTATTGTTGTCGAGGCGACGCAAAACACGAACATTTCACGATTAACAAAATACTCAAAAACATTTGCAACCCTATCGGTATAAACATAAGATTAAAGCTGTTTTGTATCCCACTCGTTCTACTAGTGTTAAGAGGCACGCGCCGACGACCTACCGCCCTTTGATAAACACCACCAAACACACCGCGCCTGCGCCTAGTTGTATTTTGTATTTAATAAAAATGAATATTTATGTAATAAAATAAATAAACAGTCATTGTTTTACGTGGCAAATTTTTAATACTTTATCTTTTCATTATGCAATAGCTGATTCCTGTCCTAATCTGTATTCCACATCTGCCAGGCGTCCCGTGACGGCTATATTTTTTTAGAGGTAAAGTGTTAGACTAGTACGATGATAAGTGAGGTACCTAGGTCGTGCAGGTACATGCAGTCCGGCTTGGGGCAGGGCTGATTCTTCATGAAGTTGGCGCAGTACTTGGTGGTACCGAGCGAGCCCTTCAGTACGCGCCCGTCGAGCGTCACGTTGTTCACGCCCTGTATCGCCCGCAGCGCGTCCGCCGGCGACACGTACGTCACGTACGCAGACGCAGACGGACCCTGTACAGTACCACTCATTTATCTATCTAATACCTTTAAACGAGCATTTCTTGTATATTTGTATATATTCACAATCTCGGAAACGGCGTTAGCGATTTCCGTGAAACAGTATGTAGGTAGTTTCGGGGACGATAAATCTATTTATCTAATACTTTTTTTTTCGAACTGACTACGCTATTAGGCTTAGGCCTTCACAGCTTCACCGGACTTGTTTATCTAATCTTATACCTTTAAACGAGCAATTCTTGTATATTTTTATATTTGTATATAATTATGATCTCGGAAACGGCGTTAGCGATTTCTGTGAAACTTACTATGTAGGTAGTTTCGGGAATGATAAATCGATCTAGTTAGATTTTATTCATAGATTTGTAACTGAGATTTCAAACGATGAAAAAATATAGCTAGAATATGGTAGTAAATTTTGCCGCCGCTATCAAAACAAAAATATGTAGCTCATATGAAAATTGGTTGCTTCGAATATCCGTGTAACCCCACTTTGAACCTGATAATTTTGTAAGGCAAACCTAACAATTTATTTTTATTAAATAAATAATGTTATTATAATGATTATAAGAGAGATAAGATTTTTTAATATTTTTTTTATATGAAAAAATGCTAATTTTGTGAGGCAAACCTAACAGTTTATTTTAATTTAAAACATTTTTGTAAGAACCGAGCTAGGCTAGGTCGCCCAGGCACTTAACACACACAAGTAATAGCATCTTTTTTTACTTTATTTTTGGCAACCAATGTTTCAGTACTGCCATTGTTGTGTAGTTAATAATATTACAAACGTCGTGTGATTATTTCAATATTTCTATATTCTAAGCAGCTGGTGGATTCATTGTTAGAACCTTCTAGGGAGTTTTTGTATCATCTCAGAAATTCAGGCTCCGAGGTATTAATAACCTTTCACCATTCACTTCACTTATGCACAATAATCCAAGACGTTATCGCGTTAAATTATCCTTATTATACTTTACAGACAGCCAATTTTTAGTTACCAATAATATTTATTTAACATCATCGTTTTTTTTTTCGTCAAACTGAGTACACTATTGGCCTAGTAAAGCCTTCACAGCTTCACAGGACTATGCAGTGATTTTATGTGTAAATTAATATGTGTAATGTTGTAAGATTTTGTGTCACTGTATCGCGCGAACACCATCGTGTAGAACGAAGGATTGATATGTTTGAATACGTACTGAAATTGTAATTATTTCGAGTAGTCGAGGGAAGTAAATAGGAGTTTCCTTGAATCTGTAGAAAATGTCTACTTAACGAAGTGTATCTTATCAATATCATCATCATGGACAGCTTTTCTCGACCCACTGCAGAGTATAAGCCTCCCCCTTTTACGCCATTCTTTTCTATTCTGCGCCAGTCTTGTCCAGGTTTTCCCGACAAGATTTACGACGTCGTCGACCCATCTTGCCATTGGTCTTCCCACACTTCGCCTGCCCTCTCTCGGCCACCACTCAGTCAAGGATCTACTCCACCTGCCATCACCACATCTGGCCAAGTGTCCTGCCCAACGCTATTTCAATTGGGTAATACGTACACCGACGTCCTGTACTTTTATGTTATTTCGGATATCCGTGTTTTAAAATCTATCCTTCAAGGTGATGCCCAACATGGCACGCTGTGCGACCCTCATTTTGTGCATAGCTTCCTTTGTGAGCGTCCACGTTTCGGCGCCATACGTCATTGTGGGCAGAACACATTGGTTAAAAAGACGGCTCTTCAGACATTGTGGCATTTTTCGATCCCTGAAAACGTCATCAAGTTTGCCGAAAGCAGACTAGCCTAACTGAATGCGTCTATTGATCTCTTTGTATCGATGCTCTCTGCTAAAGGATAGACAGTGCCCCAGCTATATGTAATTATTAACTATTTCTAGTGACTCACCTCCAACCATCACACTCGACTGTAAGTCATCCGAAATGTTGCTCATAACCTTTGTCTTGGACATATTCATCCTGAGGCCAACCATAAGAGAAGCATGGTGAAGCTCTTGTATCATGTCTTGGAGATCACGCATTGTACTACTAATTAGAAATATGTCGTCTGCAAAACGAAGATGCGATAAGTAAACGCCATTTACTTTTATGCCTTTTTTTTCAAATCAAGCAATTTAAAAATATCCTCTAAAACTGATGTAAAAAGCTTGGGAGATATAGCATCCCCTTGGCGCACACCTCGCTTGATTGGTATACGTTCAGTGAGAGTATGAAGACGAACTTGCATTGACGCTAATTCATAAAGTTCTCGTATCGTCCATCTACATGCGAGCGGTTGAGGGAATCGAACATAGCCCAGTGCTCTAGGCTGTCGAACGCTTTTTCGTAATCTACGAAAAAGAAAGCATAGCAGGCGGTTAAACTCTTCACACTTCTTCATTAACTGTTTTACAGCGTGGATGTGGTTGATTGTTGAGTATCCACTCTGAAAACTTGCCTGCTCAACAGGATGAAATTTATCGAGCTGGCAAGCGATGCTGTGACACAAGACTTTGGCAAATAGTTTGTACGTTTGGGGCAGAAGACTTATTGGTCTATAGTTCTTTAAATTTGGAATGTCTCCTTTTTTATGCAAAATCGTGACAATAGCATTTTTCCATGCATTTGGTGTTCGTCCGCTTACAAGAACTTTATTGAATATTTCTACCAGAACTTTCGTAACTATTTCTCCCCCAGCCTTTAAGAGTTCCATCGTTACTCCATCTTCGCCTGGCGATTTACCGGTCTTCGTTCGACTTAAGGTTGACTCTACTTCGCTGGGAACTATGCTTGGTAAGTCATCGCATGGCCTGCACTCTATGGGTTCGGCTCTAGGGTCATCATTTCTATCAGGTGGCATGATGGTAGAAGCATAAAGCTCCGTATAAAACTCCTCCACAATCTTAAGTATTTTGTCATGACTATCAGTCTAGTCCTGCTTCCTTGTTTGTCGCTAAGAACTGTCAATTGCGATGTACCAAAACTTAATTTCTTTCTGAAAACTTTAGGTCCCCTATATTCTTCTATTGTCTTTACTATATCTCTTTTATGCAGCCTGAAATCTCTCTGTATGGATTTGTTTATCATTTTATTTATGGCTTCTATTTCTCGTTGATCGTCAAGCGTGTTATGAGGTAAATTGCGCCTTCTTTTTATAAGTGCCGATGTTCCTGGTGGCAATTTTGATCTCTTTCCATTGTGAGTAATCCCAATGCGCTTTCGTGCTAACTCCACTATACTTAACTTATCATAATAGAAACAAATAGGTCGAATTACCAATATAAAACATACTACAAAGTTGATTGAATTTTTATTTAATGTAAATTCAATTTAGTTTTATAGTTGTATTAGTATAAAATATACTGCTAACCTGTGAACCGGCATATGTTGTACTTTGGTTTATAACTACTTTGTGAATTTTGCCATATTTGCCAAAGTACTCCTGCCGTTTGAGGATCTGAAATTCAAACAAACACAAAATTAAAATTTCTTACACATTGTTAATTTAAAAAAAATCCCATATACTTCTATACAACTAATCTAATTTGACTGAGGATTTTAAAATATAGTTATAATTATACAGATTTCGCGAATGAGTAGCAAATATTTTAAGAAGTTTTTGGAAATTAGCAGCGTATATTTTAAACACTTTTCGAAAACTAACAGTGGACATTATAGGTAATGTAATACTAGCAGCCGATACTTTAGGTAGCTTTCGAACACTTGCTACGGTTATTTTACGCAGTTTTCAGACATTCAGTGTGGATATTTTATACAGTTTCTTCACATCCGCTGCGGATATTTTACGCAGTTTTCGGACATTCACTGCGGATATTTTACACCGTTTTCAGACACTGACTACGGATACTTTAAGCAGTTTTCGGTCATTCACTGTGGATATTTAAAGCAGTTTTCGGTCAATGCCTGCGGATATTTTACGCCGTTTTCAAAGAAGGACTACGCATATTTTATGCAGTTTTCGGACGTTCACTGCGGATATTTTACGCAGTATTCGAACAACGTCTGCAGATATTTTAAGAAGTTTTGTGAAATGAGTACTAGAAGCCAGAATACATAAATAAATGTAATATACCTCGGGATCGGCGAGCCGCACGGGCAGTCCCACAACGAACACGAGGTTGTTCTGCACAACGCGCACGTTCGCGAGCGCCCGCCGCGACTCTAAAGTCTTGTTCCGCCGTTTCTGCTCGCGGGCTTTCTTCTCCGTCTTTATGGCTGCCACCTGAAATATTTACAATTATTTATTAATTTCAAAGAGTTCTATGTCTATACGTTATAAAAAAAAATAAGGACAAGTAGAATGTTAGTTCCGCCAACAATAACTTCTGTATATAAATACACTGATTATACCCGCAATTTCATCCACGTAGAACGTTTCGCTATTTCGTTACTTTAACGCTTTAAGGAAAAAACATCCCGATTTTGAAATACTCTTCATTGGTCTTAGCGTAATAATATATAGTCTTTCTTGATAAATGAGCTACCTAACACTGAAACAATTTTATCAAATCGGACCAACAGTTCCTGAAATTTACTACAAAATATTTACATTACGATTTTGACATTACTTCTGTAATGAGAGACATTTCAATTTTTCTCCGTATAGTTATATAGGTGTTGAATACTGGATTCTTGACTTTATTATATTTAATGTATCCTAAGCTTAAAGCCCGAAGGCTAATAATGTAGCCTTAAATGTAAAGTTACTTCCTATAAAGTCAGTTGTCTGTCTATGATAGCTAATTATTAGAGACACAAAGAGGTGAATAGTGTAATGGAGTACCTGCTCTTGACTGAGCGGAATGAAGTCTGCCGGGTTCTCCGGGTAGGCTTTGCGACACGCAGGACATAGTCCGTTCTCGCCCTCCCGGATTCGGTTCCAACAAAACCGGCATATCTGTAACACATACATTTAATTTGAGTCAAACTTAATTCATACCATAAATTTTGTTGTAACATGTAAAATACCGTCTAATACGACAGTTTTGCTCGATTTTTAAAAAAAAAGAAGATTTTTTTCTATCTCTCATCCATAGAAACATATGTGAATTCCTTTAATTACTCAATAGGTATGTTTCATGTATGTATGTATAAATTTTATGTATTATGAAATGATAAACCAGATCGAGTTTCTTGCCGGTTCTTCTCGCTCACTGGGTTGTTTGTCCGACCCGTTGGTGGTTTTGGCCTAAATTGAATAATGAGATTTATATTTGATTTGCATTTGTTTTGTAAAAAATAGTTTCTGGGACGTTTCTACTGAATTTTTAAGTTAATTTTGTGGCAGCCAATTTAATCTAGACTTTCAGCAAACATAGCCCGCTCAGCTTTTTGATATATATATATGAAGACCGCTATATTAAAATAAGAATCTACATATGTTTTTAAATGAACAAAGATTGCAATTTTAAAATCAATTTTGTAACATATAAACTTTCTTATAAAAATGTTTGAGCAACATTACGTTGTTATTTCAACATTTTGTACCCGCAAAAACATGCACCGTTTTCGTCGAATTCTCACAAGTTACTGAAGAAATTTAGAAACAGATGCAAATACATAATGTAACCACAAATATTCATCTTAATAATAAAGTTCATCCGAGTTGTTACATTAACAATATATTTTATGTACAGAGGAGAAAAACATAAACACCACACCGCTTGCCCTACTTCTCCATTGCAAGAAAACACACATTGCTAAATGTTCCTTAATACAATAACAATTTTGTACCACATTAAATTGTAGTGATAGTTTCTTTACATAGGTACCAAGTGCCTAAGAAGTGGAACAAAAAAAAATTAATCGAAATGTGTGTGACGCGCACACATCGGCAGACTTTATCATTTTATTTGTATTAAAACGAAAGAGATAGATATAACTGAATATACGTACTTGATATCCACATGTGCACGGGTAAAAGTGGAGATCGTCCACCTCCAAGGGTTCCATACACAGGGGACATTCCACCTGGAAATTGTAAAATATAATATTAACATATTTCCATCTTTTCGAATTATAATTGAAAACACTGCCCATAGTTACTTATATAAAACAATTTGAAGAATTGTGTAGTTACATTTCAATATCAGCTAAATGCAATTTTAACCGTTCCCAATATTTTATGTTATTATTCAAGATCTTCAAAATTTTGTACGCGTAAAATATGAAGATTATAAAAAAAAACGAACAACCTTCTGGACGGTAAAATTTGAACTTCGTTCTCGTTGTATAAAAAATGGAAAAATTAAAAAAATAAACATGGTACATGAACTATTAAAATTGGATTTAGCTGATTTTGAAATATAATGACACAATTAACTAACTGCAACTGGTTAGAATAACTAATAGCGTAACCCATTATTCCTACAATATAAATAGCTATATAATCCCCTGATTTTATGGCAATGTACGAACGAAGAAAGCGTTATGCCACAAGCGATAAGCGTGAAAGGCACGTAACGTTATTCGCAGTCAAAATCACGATACTAACATCGAAAACCGATTTCATTGTTACAAATTGCATTATGATTATTCATTATATGCAACAGTTATAGCATTTACAATTACGATGATGGTTTAGTTTTTTTTTATTTCATAGGAGGCAAACGAACAGGTGGGTCACCTAATGTTAAGTGATCACCACCCTAGCACTAAACACTAGCAACACCAGGGGAGTCACAATTACGTTGCCAACCTGCGTTTTGGGTGAGGGGGTATAGGTAATTTGGAAGTCAAGGAGGGGAAGGTGGTCTTCCGGCGCTCTCATTGACCGAACGAAACGCAACAACGCAAGCACTGTTACTTCACGTCGGTTTTCTGTGAGAGGGTGGTACTACCGCAGGCGAGCCAACCCATTCATGCTGGAGCCAGTAATAGCTTCAGCGTGACTGTACCACCTACAGACGTTAGTTGATAGCGTGTTCGGACACAGCGTCAATAGAAGTGGTTCTAATTATTTAACGGAGTTTCCAGTGAAGGAAACATTGTGATGAAACCATACCATGGTGGTAGGATCTTCTCTAAGTCCGCCTGGCTAGCTACCACCCTCGAGTTGAAAATCTGTAACGAGCACTTATTGGTGTGTTCCAACGAGTACACTTGAGAGTCCAGTTCCTTCTCTGCGTTTCGTAAATTAACCATCTCAGAACAACTCTTCATTTAACACCAAATGATATTGTGGTCAAACAATAAAACCAGAACTTTAAAAAAGAAATACTAAATAAGAAGACTTTAGAACATCATCTAGCGGTCGTAATTCGACTACAATGACGGATATAATGTTTTTCTTCACGTGTTAATATATCGATATAATTATCTTTATTGAGTTTTGTACAAGTGTTGTTGATTAAAGAGCGTGAAGTGTGACGAATAGAGGTTTATACATCTATGTATGGGACTCATGGTATGACAAAAAGAAATTATTTAAATATTATAGTGGACGCTACTTTGCACTCAATCAATTCCTAGCGGAAGTGCAAAGTAGCGTCCACTATAATATTTAATTATGGATTTCCGCAAAGTAACGCCTTCTTCAGTCAACTACCCAAGAAATTATTTCCATCAGTTTTTCTATAACTCTAAAGGCGGTCAATACCTAGTATACAAAATATAAATAAATACAATCGGTTGACACTATGATCATCACATGGTTCTTTTACAACGGAGGAATTTTTACAATTGTAAAAAGATTTAATGTTATGGTTATCAATGACCACTGTGGCGTAACAAAAGAAACAGTCGCGGGTCACATAAGACCATTGTTGCAGCTGAAGCGTTAATGAGTACAGGAGATTTAAAAAAAAATTTGGTAATCAAATCTTCCAGATTATAACTGCCATTGTCGATAACAATATTATAAGTAAGTGTCTTGCGACAATTTCAATGTTCAATGTTCTAACAAGATGGTGGCTCTCTCGTTAGAACTTTCCATGGAGTTTTTATGGCATCTAACAATTAATGCTTCATGGTGTTTTTTTCCATCCACTTCACAGTGCACAATAACTTAACTATATTACGTAAAACACCACCAATATTACAAAATATAAAGACAAAAAACACAAGAATATGAAATCCACTATATGAAAGACTAGGATCCCTCATAACTCACAGGAGAAAATTGTGCTGATAGATATATAACTAAACGCAAACTTTGTTAGACGCAACTAAACGCAAACGTCACGTCGTTTTGACGTATCATAGACAACTTCCGTATTTGCTTTGCTTTTATTTTTTGTCGTGTGAACTATAATATAGAAATCTTAAAGAACCATCTGTGTTTATATTACCAAACTTCACGTTTTTTTTCTAACACTGTGTTATTTTTACCTATTCATATACAAATTAACGTAAAATACAATTAAAAATTTGATAGCAAAACTGTTTACCTGCTCTTCTCCGCTCTGATTCAGAACTGACATTCTAACCCTAACGGTAAATGGTTGTACGCTCTTCGGTGGAAAGACGACGAAAACCAGTTTACGATCCCTCTTCGTGACCTGGAAAGTTAAAAAATTGTCTATGTAAATAAAAATAGCCTGATGTATATAAAGGAAAACATAGTGAGGAAACCTAAACCTAAGACATGTTCTTGTAGTACTACTATACATGGGAAAATATAGAACTGTGGATATTTCAGAGTTTGAAATCACCAATATGTCGTGGGCTCACGTGGTGATTTTACCTATGATTCCTTCAAGAAGAGGCCATAGGCCCTGCAATGGATCTCTTACAAGCTGATGATGATGATAATGTATGTAAGCTAGCTAGCCGCATGACTTAAGAACGGTTACACCTATTTGGTTAATTTGGCTTTGTGTTTATAATTCTCAGAACAAGATTTGTATAAACTGGAAGCACCAGGCACGGAAAAAGACGCAGCCTGCCTCGGAGCTTAGTCGGAGGATCTTGAGTGACGAAAGACCATCTATAAAAAAGGACTCTATGAAGCAACCACGTCCATTGAGGACGCGTTTAGAGTGATTATCAGTCCGCCAGCTTCCGAGGAAGTGTAAGAAGAATATTCTGGACTCGAATCTAGGAGGCAAAGGCAGGCGGGAGAAATAGTTGAGCTGGAAGGAAATGTTCGTACAGAAAAGTGAAAGTATTCAGTTTAAAATATCTTTAAAAATCTTCAATAATATTGAAAAAAAATGACGTTTAATTGCCATTCTATTTAATTACATGGCGGTACGGTAAAAGGTAGATTTTCTCTCAATTTATTCGTTATTACACTTGTGCAAAGCCGGGGCGAGTAATTAGTTTTCGATAATTCATCTATGATAATAATACAACATATATGTTGTCAGCTGAAGCATCGTTGTTAAGCGAAAATCCTAAACCATTGCAAAGAATGATATATTTAAAAGGTTTTTTATAACACGTAACAATGGAACCTCGCGATATTTTTATAATAAACAATAAGAAAATACACCAAACTTGGAACAATTATTTGTTGATCACGCAAATGGCTTATTAAACTCTGAACTGTCAAAAATCACGAAGATTTAAATTTCCTACAAACGAATGCAGATCATATGGTTTACTAGTCAACAGACAAATTGGCTCGAATACTGAAAACATTGAGACATTTTGAAATCTACGTCCTAAAAAAACAGCCTAGGGGTTAAATTGTTAGAATCTATGATATCTATATATTAATACGTGAAACAAAATTTTTGTACTTGTAACTTGAAATTTGGTATAGTTAAAATTTATATGACGGAGAAGTGTTTATTTCATATAAATGCATTAGAAGTTTTTTTTTTTTATTGTAGCTCAGCAAAATGCACTGTGCCTGATGGTGAGCACAGTACAATCCAAAAACAATGGTGACCACCGAGAGACATGCCATCCCTCGGCGGACGCCGTTGTCATGCCGGCCTGCGTAAATGTCTCTTCACGTTCATTAAATTAATTAAAATATGCACTACTCAACTACTACTTGAATTTTACACAACATATACACACATGTAAATAAAACAGAGATTTTGACAACTGTCAATAATTACAAACTTCAAAAAAGGTTGTGAAGGAGGTTGCTATGCTCGACTATATGTATTTTTTAACTCTTGCGTTCCAATTGCCATTTTTCATCCTACATTCAATAATGATATTATAAAATATAACTATTATTGTAATGTATATTATTTTTTATGGTGAACTCGCTTCAAATGATGAAGTGATAAAAAAAAATGAACCAAATAATACCTTGTGTAATCAAAATATGAATTTTGTTCATAAAAGTAATCCATAACTTAGACCTCCGCGGTTACAATGTTGCAATTCAACCTCATGTATCAACAAAAAAGAATTTATTTTCAAAAGCTAATGGTAGTATTAAAAACGTCTTTGTCTTGGATTCATCATTTGATTGTATTGTGCATCCATTACTTTTCCAAACGATGATACTGGACATATCACTATTTCTCATAATGAACAGACTACATTTAATTCAATATCACCCAGAAATACCACGTACCTATGGTGTCTTGCAAAATTAATTGAAAATTGTGCCATGGGTTGCGATAAATTTCTTTATTTTCGTAAATTTATGTTTGCTTAAAATTTGATATCTTTACCACGTGGTTTTTATTTCAAATTTATAATTAATTTCAATTTTCATATACAAGATTTTTTTATGTTTATATGATTAAAGATCATGGCAAATAACTGAGTAGCCATGATGAAATCCTTTGATTATAGAAATATATATATACCCTTTGACATAATACCTATAATAAGTATATAATAAAATATATAATATAATAAAATAAAAATAAATATATATAATAAAAAATATATAATATAATAGAAATAACTCTAATAAAGTTCAAACTTTAAAAAATCAATTAACTATAGTCGAATGTCGACCACTGAGCGCCCACTAGTCTTAATTAAAAAGCTGTAGATACGTTTAGGTATAAATGGTAATTTGGCAAAACAAATGGCACGATAACGCAAACATACGTGAAGTAATATTATAACGCCACACTGTTTTAGATAAAATGTGGAAGTAAGATGACATATTCTCAATATCAGTGGTGCAAAAGAAATAGTTATATGTTGCTTAGATACGGACGGATTGACAGGGCAGTCGTCAGAAATAAGCTAACTAACCAAGTTTTAACAAGGCGCTGTCGAAGCATATATGACGTATCCACAGCTTTTCTATACTAATATAATAAAGAGATAAAGTTTGTGAGTTTGTGAATTTGCAAGTTTGTGACGTTGTGAGTTTGTAGGAGGTAATCTCAGGAACTATTGGTCCGATTTGAAAAATTCTTTCGGTGTTACATATCATCACGCTAAGACCAATAGGAGCCTAAAGTAACTATCCCACGTGAACGAAGTCGCGGGCAGAGGCTAGTTAGTTATAATATCATTGGTTAGAATCTTTCAGTACAGTATCCCAAAGAATACAAAAATCAGTAAATATTCGCACAAAATACCGTTAACACACGACGTTGTATCGACGAGTAGAGAAGGATAACTGATTAAAACGTATGGCGCGGTTAAACCGCAGTTATCACTAATTTTATTCCAAGACTTTTAACTAATGTATGTGATGATTGAATTTAACTGAATTGTACTCCGCATTTTTTTTTAAATATCATATAGGATGCAAACGAACCGGCGGGTCACCTGTTGTTAAGCGATCACCGCCGTCCATAGACACTAGTAACCCTAGAGGAGTTGCAAGTGGGTTGCCAGCCTGTGTTGGGGGAATAAAGAGAAAGTGAGAGAGGAAGGGAGAGGAGAGGGGAGGGAAAATGAGTCTATAGCGCTCCCATTGACCGAACGAAACGCAACAATGCAAGCACTGTTACTTCACGTCGGTTTTCTGTGAGAGGGTGGTAGTACCCCGGGCGAGCCAACCCATTCTTGCTAAGACCAATTCAGCGTGGCTCTACCACCTACAAATCTATTTACTAAGATGTAACTATTTCACACAAACGGATGAAATGCACAACGAAAGGTAACATTTTGTGCTTGTTTTACAATTTGCATAAACTTTAACATATTTTCAAGGAAACATACGCGTCGCCTGTCGGCATGGACACGTGAATTATTTGAATGAAGTAACGCACGCGTCAAAGATTTACAATGTAAAATAGACTGGCTTACTGGCATAACGCAATCTTGATTATTTTTTCTACGATTGAAGGAGCCACCAAGAAAGCACTTATCTGGCGATGAGTTAACGTTACAACTAGTTTTTTTTTTTTCATTTTATTCTCAAATACAACTTCAACCGTTATACTAGTTTTACCCGTTATACGAACGTGTTACAGTGTCATAGATTAGAAATTATATGCTTTTTTTGTAAAGAAAATTAAATAAGCAGGTACGAAATTTCATATCGATCAGAAACATATCATGCATTTTTCTGTCTATCCTCGTAGTGATAGGGCTTGATGACTTGCATCACCATTACATAACAATAATACAGATTACAGAATTATATATAACTAGCTTCTACTTGCGACATCGTCTGTGTGTAATATAGTTTCTTTGAGCTAAAGCTAACCCGCAGTGGAAACTCTCAAAAGGAAAGAGAACTTGAAACATTCTTCATTGGTGCTCCGCTCCTAGCGTGGTCTGGTCTTAGCGTGATGATATATATAGCCTATAGCCATCCTCGATAAATGAGGTATCTAACACTGAAATATTTTTTCAAATCAAAACAAACAAACCTTCCAGCTTTATAGTATTAGTATAGATAATAATATTTCATCTGATAACAGCAGCGCACAAATCGTCGAACTATGATGAGCATTGCGTAAGGAATATACCTATTAGAAAGGCTATATTCTGCATGGAGGTCAATACTGTTCATTTTTATATTATAACCGCCATTTGTTTACGCAATTTCTTTTAATACTTTGATGCATTATATACGAAAATTAAATATGTCTTTTCGTTAAAATTGATTATTTTTGATTTACGTATGCGCGAAGGTAAGTAAATGTGTCGTTACTTAGCCTCGGATATAGCTCATTTTGAACTGTAACCCATAAATATTTTTTTTACAAAAGTTCAAGTATTAGCAACGCGCTATGTGCAAATTTGAATTTGACGCGAGGAGTAAAAAGATTTTGTGAAATTACTAAAATTTATTACCAAACCAAACTCCAAGGACAAATAAAGAAAAAAAAATATTAACCTAATAAGAATATACAGTACATATAAACCTTCTGGAAAAAAAAATGTCAAAATGATGGTGAAAACAGTAATGTTAATGACACACAGCTGACGTAGATTTGTTTATTTATTTACCGTAAATATATCACCATTCACTTATTATATAACACACGTATGAACATAAGCTACGAGATTAAAAAACAGTTGTTGCTCTTAAATAAACAGGTACAATGAGTTTAATTTTACACTGTGACATTGATATTTTTTATTACATTATTATATTTTAATAGTTTAAAAATAACTATTAAAATTCCTATATATAAATATGTAGTTTTGCTTTTATTTTCATATAAATGAGACAATGTTAGCACTGATCTATGTATACACATAATCCTATAGATACAATAAGAGTGTAAATATAACGTGTGTTTACTTTTAGATTTTTATCTATAGTAATACTAATACTAATGTACTAATACTAATAAAGAGGTAAAGCTTGTGAGTTTGTGACGTTGTAGGGGGTAATCCCAGGAACTACTGGTCCGATTTGAATAATTATTTCAATGTTATATAGGTCATTTATCGGGGATGGTTATAGGCTATATAACATAAGACCAATAGGAGCGGAGCACCATTGAGGAGTGTTTAAAAATCGGGATTTTTGTCCTTTTGAGAGCTTCTGCTGCGTGTTAGTGTTAGCCTAGAGTAACTTTAACTACGCGAATGAAGTCGCGGGCAGGGGCTAGTTAGTAATAAAATGCATTTCAAATCAATTTTAGAAATGTCTGTCTGACTATCTGTCTGTATGAACACGTATCAATGCTAATATACTGCTTTTATGATAAAACCCCTTAAAGAAAATCATAAAGCATATCTTCGAGAAACACTTAGTATTTGTTTCATTAAAATCAGTTCGGTCTATCAAAAGTTATTGTAATTTAATTGACGACGCGACTTAGTACGAGACAAAAGTAGATAAGTAAATTGACTTAATACATTCAGATGACTTTATTAATCTCTTTTTCTTTTATATAAATTTTGATGCAGATAACGTAGCGAGTGCAGCTAGTAAATAATCCTAACTAACATCCTTAATCTATACGTCTATACCAATATTATAAAGAAGTAAAGTTTGTGAGATTGTAGGGGGTAATCTCAGGAACTACTAAACCGATTTGGAAAATTCTTTTACCGATAGAAAGCCACGTTGTTTGTGAGTGTCATAGGCAATATATTAACCCGAAAAATGAAAAGACTTTTTTGTAGTATTTGCAAAGTAAATCGAAGAAAAAACTGTCGAACGAAAACGTTTTTTACGAACGCTGCCTTAACAATGAGAGGTATATGAATGACTTCTAAAGAAAAGTTTTAGAGCTTGATAATGCCTACAAGAACGACACAAGACGACAGTAACGAAGTTATTACAAAAAAGTTAAATACGTATTAAATACTTGCTTTAAAAAGCTGCCGTAATTAATGCACCGCGCTAGTTAAATGTTCGCCATCTTACTCTTTTGTCTCGCTTTGGTTAGACTAGGTTAGACTTGCGAAAAATTACAACGCGAACTCGCCGCGGGCGACCGCGATGCATTTAATACGAAATTTTATTAAAGCAAGTATTCAATACGTATTTAACTTTTTTGTAATAACTTCGTTACTGTCGTCGTGTGTCGTTTTTGTAGGCATTATCAAGCTCTAAAACTTTTCTCTAGAAGTCAATCATATACCTCTCATTGTTAAGGCAGCGTTCGTAAGAAACGTTTTCGTTCGACACTTTTTTCTTCGATTTACTTTGCAAATCTGACTACCACAAAAAAGTCTTTTCATTTTTCGGGTTAATATATTGCCTATGAAACTGCTAGTAAATTATTTCAATCAAAATTACTACATTAAAATTATAAAACTGAAATTAAACGTATGCAAAAACAACAACGAACAGGTATTCGACATAACCAGACAGGAAAAATATTTACAAACAGTTAAGTATATCATTTTGTACTATTAAGATATACATTATTAAAAAAATCTAATAATAAAAACCTTGAAGAGATATAATAGATACAATAAAATTCAAATTTTAAAATGATTTTTTTTCTCTCGAAAAGACTACGCTATTGACCTAGCAAGGTCTTAACAGCTTCACCGGTCTACTAAGGCGAGCGCTTAAGGCACTCAACCGATTTTATTTTTGGCAACTAGCTCTAGGGTGCACGGCACACCTCGGCTTGGCTGTTGCCTATTACATGCAATCCGCGACCTATCTTAGTTAACCTAGCTAACTAACTATTCATATATGTATGAGTTGTTGAAACATATATGTGTACCAAACACACATATCTCAACAACTCTTACATATATTTCTTGTCGCAAAATTTCGAAAGTTTTTTCTAGCATGGTCTTAACAGCTTCACGGGACTACTAAGGCGAGCGCTTAAGGCAATCAACCGCATTTATTTGACAACTAGCTCGAGAGTGCACGGTACACGTCGACTTGGGCTTTTTTTATATTATACAAGGCAAAGGAAAAAGGCAGGTCACCTGATGTTAAGTGATCACCGCCGTCCATAGACACTAGCAACACCAGGGGAGTCACAAATGCGTTGCCGAACTGTATTTGGGGTGAATGGGGGGGATAGTAAGGGGGAAAGGGGGAGGAGAGGTCGGCCTCCGGCGCTCCTTAGTATTCTTAGTAGTGTAATAATTTCCAATTTTAACTTATCCAAGTATTATATACTTCTTACGTCTAATTTTGGAAATGACAATATACTTCACTACAATATTACAAAACTGGAGGGTTTGAATCTTTGGTTGAACCCGTTAATCTCAGTACTGCTTGTCCAATTTGAAAAATTCTTTCCCTTAGCGCATTTATCGAGGAAGGGTATATATCATATATCAACACGCTAAGATAATCAAAATTATATTTTTTCGTTTGGGAGTTTCGGCTCGTTATTAGCGTTAGCTTAAAGTAATTATTCCATACGAACGAAGTCACGGGCAGAAGTTAATGTTCCATAAAATTTCAGTTTGTTCAGATCTTTCCTCAAATTAATAATAATTAATTTTGGTGTATTTGTTTCAAAACTATGTTTAAATCGGTACCATCAGCCCGTACGAAGCTCACCGTTAGGCCAAAAACCTTATGCTAGTGGGAAAATACAGGTGGATATTGATTACTCAAACAGACAATATACTATATTATTGTTGGTAATTTCAAAGGTCGGAGAAACCCAAAATCCTTTTGTTTGATACCACAAGAGCCTTTCTCAGGTTCAGGTTTCCTCGTATATCTCTTCACCGACAGTCGATAACGTTATTCATTTAAATTAGTAAAATTCTAAAAAAGCCTTTTAATACACATCGGAGATTAAATTTTTGAGCATTGGATCGATACTCCAATTCGAAACCACCAAAACTAGAATAATAAGGATCATTCAAAATAAAAACACTAAAATGATCGTATGGAAAAGTGAAAAAAAATGTTATAAATTCGCGTACAAAAAGTAAGTGATGCAGTATATAGGGAGATCTTTAGAAATATTAACAGATTTGACAAATTGAGGTTCTGAAGGTCTTGAATAGAGTTTACGATTCTAATAAGCCAGCAACACTTTTTTTATATATAATAGGCGTAGCCAGCCTGTGTTTGAGGGGGGAGAAGGGGAAGGTGAGGAAAGGTGGGCCTCCCCAGACGAACGGACCCATTCAGTCTGAACCAAGTATTAGCTTCAGCATGGCTCTACCACCTATTTATTGACTACAACACTCTATTGACTATGTGAAGAAGATAATGGCGAACTTAAAATTGAGGGTTGACATAAACAAATATACCTGTAGATTGCTAGACTACCAACAAGTCCATAGACGATCTTAAATTATATTTTAATAAAAAACGGTAAACACTCAACTGACCCAGCTGATAGTAAATAGTTCAGAAGACCATTAACAGTAACAGCGGCGTTCTTATTGCCTTACTAATCTTGTAGTCGAAAATGGTTTTAGCTCTGGGACTAACAGCCGTACGTCATGCCCTTATAGAGAAGAAAACAAAGGGCTTCATCAGGCAACAGATTTATTTCGAACATGGACTGCACCCAATATGGTGAATAATCTTAAAATTAAATGGTGTTAGATGAGAGATTACGCCGATTTGGATCTTGATCACCGTCAAAAAATATATAGTAGAATTTCACTAAGTCGAACCTCGAGAAGTCGAAAACCGCCTCGACTTCCATAGATCGAAATCGGCCCCGACTTCGATAAGTCAAAATTTGCTAACAGTCTGAAATAACGCACAATCCCTACCATTCGAACATAAATGGAGGCGCCATTACACGTAATCTAATGTTTCGACAAGACAAATTAATCACTCAGTCACTATAAAACTTTTCAGTACATATTTACTCCCATCTCTCTCCTTTTAGTTTCTAGATAATATCCAAGTCAAATTCTTCTAATACTACTCACTAGATCGAAATAAAAAATATATAAATGATCAGTCCAATGTACAGATACGTTGTTTATAAGGGAGCGCATATCTTTGTGTAGTTGTTAAGCCATAAAAAAATTTCAATGATACTCTATGACATCAAAAGAAAAATCGAAAAAATGAAATGTTATACAGAAGAATGTTCTAGAGTAGTGTTTTTCAGTCTGTAGGTCACGACCCACCAGGAGGGGGAGGGGGGCGTTTGAATGCAAAACCTTGGTATTACAAAAAAAAACAAGAAAAAATATTTTAAAGAATCATTACATGACAATCACACATTAATAAAAATAAACAAAATCATGAAAAGTATAATAGATAAGAATTTTGTTTAAGTTTGATATTTGTAACATAAAAAAGAAAGGTTACAAAAAATAGAGGGTAAGGGTTTTTTTTTATATAGAAGCACGACAAAGTGACTGCACTAAGCCTGATGTTAAGCATAGTACAATCCAAAAACATCGGCAACCACCGTGAGACAGATTATCCATCGCCGGTTGCCGCTGTTATGCCGGCCATAATGACGAAAGTCGCCCGGTACTGGATATGCACAGACTGATCCCGAAACGCGACGCGCAGAAGCGAGTCACTATGACGGGCTTTTTCGCCATATGCATGGTGGTTGCGACCCAGTCGGGCTGTAAAACCCTACCACCCCGCTTTCGCCATTGCCTCGTTCGTTGATCAGCAGGGTGCACCACGTGCAGGTGAGGTTGGCTTGGGTGTCTCAAGTCTTAAGATGTTATTCGACACCCTTTACACCTAAATAATGTTAAATACTTAAGCATTAAAGGGATTGTATTATAAAAATGTTAAAAAAGAATTGGTATAGAAAACTTGGAAGAACTTTACACTACTTTAATCATAATACTTCTAAAGTATTTCAATTTCTTACAACTCAAGTTTATAATTTTTAAATAATATTTCGCATTTTCCCGCAATATATTCCCGTCCTGGCCTTTCAATCCCCATATATTAAAATACAAAATGTCTGTCTAAGAATTAATATTTATAATTCGAGCACTTACTAAGAAGGTTAATATATAAAAGATTAATAATATATAATTCTTTTTTAATGCTTATATAAATTATATAAATATATTTTAATGTAGACATTAGATTACGAGTATATAAAAAATCAGTTATGACAATTCTAACCGAAATAAAACTAAAAATTACTCTCACAAGCATTCATCTAGAAATCATTAGATGGTATAAAATTGAGCCGCTTCTGCTGGCTGTTCCCTTAGATCTTTTATACTATTTTAATACAGTCTTCAGCAATAAATAGAGTGATTCAAGAGGAAGATGAGTATGTATACCTTATACATATTATAGTACAGAAAAAAAACCGAAAAATTCAAAGATTTGTAATCTGATGTTGTAACAAACATATTTTTGTGTGCTTATAATACAAACACTGGCTAAAAAGTAAAACTTAAAAAGATTGATCAAACACTCTGCAATGGTATATATTTATGTCTACAGGATAACCCACATATAATGAAGAAAATGTGTTTTTACCAAGCTATTTTATACATTAATATTCATTTTGCAATTAAATTCATTACATAAGTTGTATATGTAATGTAGATCCAAACTGCGTTTAACAGTATTTCATCAAAATGTATATCTACATTGCATCCACGCAAAAAACTATACTAAACTATAAATTCAATTATTGCATATAATGAAGACTTTCAGACTTTCAAAACACTTTGTAATTTCATCAAAATAAATTATTTCAATGTCAAAAATTGATTGAAGTTATATTCATCTTTAAGAGCAATTACTGCTTAATAAATGAGTACAGCATCAATTGCATAGTCAGTTATATATATTAATTAACTCATAAATGATAAGAAAAGCAATAATACTTCATGGGATCATGAATATTTAGGTAGAGAAAATGTTGATTCTTTAAATTATGATATAGAAATTAAAACTTACATTTATTTTTAATAGTTTATTTATTAAAAAATCCCTATAATGTTGTCATCTATCTTCATATTTTTTAGTATAATATATAATACCGGGCGACCGAGTCTATCTTGGTTTTTTGAAAACCATTGTTAAATTAGAATAAACTGTTAGGTTTGCCTCATAAAATTAGCATTTTTTCACATAAAAAAAAAATTAAAAAAGATACTTATAATTATAACTAGCTGTTACCCGCGCACGCGTTTTTTGAATTTATTAAAAAAATATTAAATTTTGTTATTAGATATGTAAATAACAATAATACTCTTTCAAACATATTTGTAAGTATGACACGCACATCATCTACAGTAACGGATAACAGTTCATCACTACTATGTAAAACAAAGTCCTGTTCCAAATCTATCTATATGTCTGTTCGCGATAAGATCGAAAACTACAAAACGCATCTTCATGTCGTTTTCATTAATATATAAAATGGTTCTTGGGCAAGGTTTAGGTATAGTTTGTCTTATTATCAGGGCACGCAACGTTTGCTGAACCCGCTAGTTTAAAATAAAACAGCTAATTAGTTACTGATTTGCCCGTAAAATTCCCATTCAAATATTACTTGTAGTCCGGTGAAGCTGTTAAGACCTTGCTAGGTCAATCGCGTAATCATTTCTAAGAAAAAAAAAACGTTCAAATAGGTCCAGCTATTTTGGAGATTACTCGGAACAAATAAACAAACAGACATATCGAGAGAATAAAAAAAAATGTTGATATTTTTAGCACCACAGATATATGTATTCACCAAAAAATATTTATTTTAATATTACATATACACACACACTTTATTTTTATAATACGTAATATATCACAAATCAAAAATTGGAAACAAAACTAACGTACAATACTTTTTGAGGAGTTTTTGGCGGAATTTCATTCTGTCATGCAGTGGATTTTATATTTTATTCATAATTTTGTGTTACTTGACTCTATATTATGTTAAATTGGCGGCGTTTTATGTAATTTAATGTTTGTTTATTATGCGTAAGTGAAATGAATTGGTTTTGAAAATTAAGAAGATAAAAATTTACGAAATATTATATAGAGAATTTAGCGCTTATACCTTTTCATTAACTTAGACATAAAAGAAAACTGGCTAAAGAGTACATAACAATTACCTAAATTGACAACTTTAGAATTGGCAGTATGGATCAATTCCTTCGCCAGTCTTATTGGAGGAATATTATTACTACTAAACTATTTGAATAATAACACAAAATAAACTTTACAAATGTTTCCGATACAAACGTACCACGTATAATTAAAAATTGAAAACAAAACTAACGTAGAACAAACTTTTTGAGTAGGAACACAAAATAAACCATGAAAATATTTTCGATAGAATGTTATCGCGTTACCATGGTAACGCATATAATACTGACATTAACACGCAGCGGAAGCTTCCAAAGTAGCCCGATTTTGAGACATTCTTCATTAGTGCTCAGCTCCTTTTGGTTTTAACGTGATGATATGTAGCCTATAGCCATCCTCGATAAATGAGTTATCTAACACTAAAAGAAACTTTTAAATCGGATCTGTAGTTCTTGAGATCATAGCGTTCAACCAAACAAACAAACAAACTCTTCAGCTTTATATATTAGTATAGATAATAAAATTATTTATTTAATTAAAATATTTTTTTAGGTTTGCCATACAAAATTATCATTTTTTTTTACAAAAAAAAATATATATATATATACACTCGGATTCGAAATGCTGTTACACGAATTTTCGAAACAACCAATTTCCACCTCAGCTATTTTTGTTTAAACAGCGGTGGCGAAATTTACCTTTATATTCTAGTTATATCTTTTCATTACCTGAAACCTCAGTTAAAAAAGTTTTCTACGAATGAAATCTGGGTAGATCTATTTATCGTCCCCAAAACTACCTACATACTAAGTTTCGCGGAAATAGATGACGCCGTTTCCGACCTCCTGAATATGTATGTACAAATATAAAAATATACAAAAATTGCTCATTTAAAAGTTATTAGATAAAGATATATATGTATATATGTGACACTAAACTCTACTTATTTCATAAGTATGGACAGGGAAACCTCGCAATCTGCCTAAACAATTTAATAATTAGATATGAATAGAAATAAACATTCAGTTTTGTTATGCAAACATAACTTATCATAAATGTTCACTCAGTCACTGATAGGGTGAGATAGATGATAAAACATTGAATTAAAAATTGATAAAGCTCAGATATCTAGACTACTGTGTAATACCTTAATAATATGATTGGATTAAAAGTGGTATAGGCAATGGAACCAGAAAAAAAATGGAATCACAAAGGCTAATCTATATGTATAATAAGAATGTAAAGCTAACATGTCTGTACTTTTTCGATTTTCGAGAAAAAAAATGTTTCAAGTGTCTAAAAATAAGTAATAGTATACATTTCAATCATTTTTAGAAATCTCTGTTTGTCTGTCTGTCTATTTGTATGAACACGCATCACTGCTAAACTACTGGATTTACAATAAAAGCTTACCAAGAAAATCATGAAACATGTTCTCGAGAATAACTTAGTCTTTGTTTCATTAAACTCAGTCCACTCCATCAAAAGCTATTATAATTTAAATGATGTCTTGATTTGTATGAGAGAAAAATAATTCAGTAAATTGATTTTATACATTCAGATGATTTTATTAATCACCGTTTTGTTACATAGGGTTCCACGTGGACGGAGTCACTGGTACAGCTAGTGTTGAATAAAATCATTTATATTTGTTTTATAATAGGGTGACTCATATTAATACTGACAATATTATTGTTACTTATACAACAAAGCAATGCCCACAGAGAGTGAGAATATTATAATATGTGTATATATATATACATATATGTATATATATGTGTGTATATATTGTGCAGTATATAATGAATATATATATAACAATTTTTCTAAGAATAAAACTGATTTAACTATCTGCCATTTAATTAAATTATCATGACTTCTTTTAGTAACAAATGAAACAATTAGCACAGGTACGGTTAGACAAATAAGAAATAAAATTAACAAGATGTTACTCACAGAATTTATATATAAAAAAAAAAAAAAACAAAAATAGCTCAGATGGAAATCGGCTGCTTCGAAAATCCGTGTAACCAGTTCGCATCAGAGTAACAGCAAAAGAGATATCATTTTCCCAAGTCAAGGTGTGCCGTGCACCCTTGAGCTAGTTGCCCAAATAGAATCGGCTGAGTGCCGCAAGTACTCGCCTTAGTAGTCCAGTGAAGCTGTTAAGACCTTGCTGGGTCAAAAGCATAGTCAGTTCGAAACAAAAAAAAATATAGACTAATTTATACATTAAAATTCATATTTATTAGGAGATATTTTTCTAGAATATTTTAATGTTACTATAGTATCAATAAACTTACTATCTTAACTTTGAAAAGTATTTACCTAATAAGCAAAGATTTTAGTACAATTTATGAGAATATGATGACCAACAAAATACAACAACTCATAATTAGTTAATGATCAAATTGGTTTTGAAATATAAAAAAAAAAAACATAAAATCGCTAAGCCAAATGTATACACAGTTTAGTAATCTGTGTAGTATATTGATAATTACCAATTTAAAGTTTGAAATTAATGTAGCCACAGGAGTTTTTGTGCTTTATTTTACGATCTGATTATATAAACACCAAAATTTTAACAGCTAAATTATTAACAACTTTTATGTATTAATAAAATATTTAACATACTTAATAATTTTTTATTATCTGTAGCTTTTATTAGTAGTTTCTCTCAAATTACTGTAGATTTAACCTATTCCTCAGAAACAATACTTTTTTTGGATAAACAAACCAAAATATATTCTTCTCTGTACTTCTGACGTTTATATAACATTTCATAAAGTTTAGTAGAGTATAAGTAGTATGAAAGCATAACAAATACTAATTAAGATTATATAAGCCAGAAAACCAGCATAGTACAAAAAATCTATACAAAAGAATAGTTCAATTGGCCTGGGACAATTTCAATTATGTTCACTTTTATGTTGGGAACACTCAATGTTTTTCAGAAAAAAAATCACATTGTTATGACAAGTTCCTAATAGCGGACATGATTTTTTTTAAATAATATTAACAAGACAAAAATGGTACATAATCTTACTTCAAAAAAATTATTTAAAATATCTATAACTGACCCAAAAACATCAATATGATGTTAATATTATTTTTTCTATAATCTGCTAGTTAGATTAATAATATATACTTGTATATTAAGATTTTAATCACTACCTTTCAACTGTATTAGAAGGAAGCATGCTCAATATTAAAAGGATGCAAAAACTTCATCAAACAAAAATTAAAGAAACCACCAAAGTGACGGATGCTCTAACTTATGCTAAGAAACTAAAATGGAAGTAGGCTGGGCACGTAGCGAGGCTAAAGGACGAGAGATGGACCAGCAGCATAACAACATGGAAAGGCCCAATCGGCAAAAGCCTCAAAGGCAGACCTCACATGAGATGGGCTGACAAGTTGATAAACGTAGCTTATACCTGCTGAATACTAAGGTGGATTTCCGCAAAGCAACGCTTTCTTCAATCAAATATCTTATACCAGCTGGCCGCAAATAGCTCAAGATAGAGATACTTGGAATTCTTTAGAGGAGGTCTTCACCTTCACTTAAAGAAGGGGTTCATGCAAAGAAACTTCTATGTACATAAAAAAAAGTGAAATATGTGCATAAAACATCAATATTCTATTCTTTTCTTTTTCTGTAAACTATGTATGTTTTGCATGAAATAAAAGGTTTATTATTATTTATTAAGATTTTAAAAGGATGAGTGGTGGGTACTCACTAATTACTGATTTAATTCTTACTATAGAATATTTTACCAATAAAAAAAAAAAACTATCTTTGTGTGCTATTAACTGTATTTTACTGTTATTAATTTTTATATTGTAATTAAAGTCAAAGAATGTACATGCAAGGAGCCACCTGGAGGAGAACTGCTAAAGATAAAGAGAAATGGAAAAAGGTAGAGGGGGTCTTTGCCAATAAGAGGCATATAAACAGGGCTGTAAATACATTATAGTTTAGTGTAAGATAAATAATAAATGTATAAGTAAAATTCTTCAATACAGATTAATTATTATAGTGGTCCCTAGTGGTCGAGATTCAACCATAATTCATTTTGACATTCAATAAGACCAAAGAGAATATTTATTATTTCAGCGGTTTCATAAATTTACTAAAGGTATTAATTATTAATGTATATTATGAATTTACATACTCTATTATAAAATAAAGGTACAAATTGATCACCTAATTACAAGGGGCACTAGAATGTAAGAGTAAATTGACAGATGTCAAAATGTCTATCATTTACATGTGTATATATGTTGTGTAAAATTCAAGTAATAGTGCGAGTAATGTATACTTTAATTAATTAAATATTTTTGTTGTGCATTTTATATAAAAAAATCGCTTTTTTGCACTTCTCTGCCATATAAACTTAAACAATGCCTAATTACAAGTGCATCCATTTGCACCATTAGCTTAAAAAGGGGTACAAAGTTTTGGCTTCACATATAAGATAGATAATGTAATAAAAACTGTCTGGAATAAAGGCTATTATTATTATTATATTGTTTTTTTTTTCTATAAAAGATAAATTAATTTGTTATGTCAGTGTCTTTGTTTGTCACTCACAATAATTAATTCTCACAACATTATCAGGCCTCATAATTCAATAGCAGTAAACTCTATCATTACTAAGTATGATACAACCTATAGTTAATTTAATAACTAAATGATAGTTTATAATCATTCAACTCATCATCTCATACATATCAACATATCATTTTAATTAAATTGAAATAAAAGAGTAGATGATATTCGATTTCTTGAAACTAGAATACAACATACCATAAAGAAATCACATGGAATATGACCATCATAAAAAAGATTTATTGGTATTTCTTAATATATGACATATATGTGAATTGGATATTTTAGTAAAAAATTAGAATTAGAATAAAAGAAGATAATTCAAGCAAAGTTAATTTTTCAGGAGAAGCAAAAAAACTGTTTTACTACATAAAATTGTTCTGAACTAACTTTATTTTATTAACATTAGGAAAGTTTAAGTGTTATCGCAATGTTTTTACTCAATCAAATATTCTTTTCTTGCTTTTCAGTGCCTTAAAAATTACTTAAAAGTCATTTCACTTATGGGATTTCTGAAATTGTTTTTTGTTTTTATGTAATTTCTTTATGAATAATTAGTAATTTAAAATCAAAATTCGAGAATAAATTTAATCATCATTGTTTTCTCATTCTTTAACTGGACATTTATATAGTTAACATAAATAATTTTGACATTTCCTTCTTGAGGCATATAAGTTTCAAATTTTTGATTAGACAACCCTAGATGCATTCCTTAGCATAAAATAATGTGATACAAAGTCACAAATATGTTTACTAACAGTCACTATACCATATTGTCCTCAATTATAGTGGAATAATGAATATTGTCTAATTTTTAATAAAAACAGTATCATAATTAGTTGTTGACTTATGGTGTTTCCAATATTTGAATTGAAGCTGTTCCTTTAATATTAAGGTTACATCTGTGATTTTTGTTTGACATATGAAGCTATCATAGAAAAACACAAAAAACCCCATTTGGTAAAAAAAATGACTTATGGGGTTTCTGAAATACCCGATTAATTTGTTTTGTAACCTTTTTACAAGATGTAATTATAACTGTTAAGTATAGAAATAACTGAAAACAACTTATTAGAATAAAATATTCATTTGTCAATTATCAAGAAATAAAATATGTTTGTAAAAGTATTTATAAAATAAACTACTAACCAGAAAAAAAAATATTTTGCCAATATTCCTAATGCATGTTATTTTTTGCAAAAAGTTACAACCTAGCTCTTGACTCTAATATTATTTTGTAATAAATCTATATTATACTCTTTACTTTGTTCATTATGATTCATACACTAATAACTGAAACTAGTTTGGAAACAGTATGAATACTATAAAAAATTTGAAAAATATAAGGGATGTTATAATGACCATGAAAATTCTGTAATATGAAAATACAGAGCATTCTGTAATCAGATGTTGAAGTAAACAGAACTAATGAGTTTAAAACAATAATTTGTAGCGATAAATAGATCGTAACAATGACTCAACCCAGCTTTGACAAGTTCACTTTTTGACATTTTACAAAGAAAAATACACTTATTAGTAGCTAATTCCATCGTTATTCAAAAATCACTTTTAACTTACGATCGACCGTATTTTTACGAAATACACAACACACAAACACATCAAAGGCAGTTTACGTTGCACAAGTACATACTCTCAAATACTAGATGTACGTCCGTCAGCTGCCATTCAAGAATATGTGGCAAAAGTCAAACTTTCATTTCGTACAAGGATACACTTATACTTTATAAACACACTGTCGAGAACATTTTGCACCTAAGATACTTTATCTATAAATTAGTTACACGATCCCACTTTATGTGAAAAAATTAAAATCGATGTTTACCTTACGTCTCCTCTCAAAGCAAATCTTTTATGTTGCAGAATCAGACTGCCGTACGATTTCAAGAAGAAACTTTTCCACTAAACCTGCTATCCCGTTCACAATACAATTTAAAATAAAATGCAAAGCTGAAATAAATATAACTGTCCCGAAGATATTTTCTGCGAGTTACTATACATTTGTTTTATGAAATGGCCTAATCTTTTACAAGATTCCGTTCTGTATTATCATAGACAAAATTATATACTTCTTAATTTTAAAATTATGAATGGGAAATTTTCCATTTCGTCAAGAATGTATCCGTTGATTATATTATTAGATGTAAGTATGTTTATACATATGAAGTTAAATTGTTGTGTAATAAAAAAAATAAAAAATTATGTGTATAGTATATTTTATCATTTTATTGTTAACAGTGACAAAAACTATTCGGTGGATAGAAAGCAATGACAAGTGATCTGATAGGTTCATAGTAGTTAAATGCGATATTTTTTCAACCTGTATGACTCTATGGTTGGTTTAAAAAAGTATTAATATTTAAATCAACAAATTCAACCAATCGTAAACGTTTGATATTAATTTTAATCATATCACTGCCCGTATCTTGACAAGATTCTATTAATGGTACTTTCTTGCCTGAGTACCAACCCAGAAATATTATCCCTGGAATTGAAGGCTAAATCAGTTCATTGCGGTTATTATAAACACAGACTATTAGTCGTACAGGTAATTATAAAGTCTTAGGCCTAAAATTACCTATACGAGTATTAGTCTGTGCCTAAAATCAAGGTAAATAATTTTAAACGAGCGTTATAAGCATTTTTTGCACCGAGGAATATCATAATACGTATTCCTCAATTCCTTTAAATATTCAAAATACTAACTTTAGAATGTGGAATTAAAAACATTATAATAATTATGTATAAGCATCTAAATTGCTATATAAAAGTAGGTTGAAAGAATAAACTAAGGTGTGTAGACACATTTCCTTACGATTTTAAAGCAACTAAACCACTTTACATTGGTATATCATGATGTAACACACGAGAGATATTAGCGTATAAAATACGCGATAATAGGTCTTTACCTATGAGATTGCCGTTCTGCAGTACTGGCCATTTCAAATCAAAATAATTTGTGTTTGGCTAAGAATTTTAATTTTAATTAATCATCATCATCATTGCCCTTATCCCACTTAAGTAGGGTCGGCACAACATGTTTTAATTTTAATTAATGTTATTTTAGTTCTTTTTCGGAAAGTAGTCATTTGTTTATAAATTAGTGTTACATTTTCATCGCATTTCAGTCTTTTTTGTTCTCTACACCATTCATATCGACGAACGCGATTCCCGTGACGTATCGGTGGGCACCTGATTGGGCGTCGAGCTCGTAGGCCGTACTCATGCAATCGATTTCGCACACTTTGAGGACTTACATCAACACCATTTGAAATTTGTAGCCTCAAACTTATCTCTCGAGCGGTTAACATCGGCTGGCGTCTTGCAGTCAGTTTTATGTACCGGTCTTGCCGAGTGGTTGTACTCCTTTTACGACCTGGATGCTGTTCAGCGGGTTCTTTTGTAGTATTGTAGCGCTGCCAAAAACGACAAATAACACTTCTATGAATGCCAAAATGTCGAGATACCTGAGATTAATTACTTCCCGCTTGCAACATCCCCACAGCTCTTTGAATTTTATCTGCCATCAAATGACGTCGCTTCATGACGTCAAGAATATTTAACAATTCAATTTTGTCACTAACTTTATTTAAATGGTTAGTAAAATTATAAAATCAAGACTAAACGTAGCAATTAAAACGCACTTAAATTGAAACAAATTCGCAGGCATTTGAATTTTATGAAAAAACAAAACATAATCAAATTTTTTTCACAACCAGCCAGTATGTCATCAATAACAAAAAAGTTTACTTACCTACGCACTTTGTTTGAGTAAATACTTAGAAATTAATTAATATAAATGGTAATATTTGTAATATCACGCATGTTGCTTAGACTTTTTGATGTGTGTATTTAATTTTGTAAGTTCGTCAAAGAGTAGAAATGAGTTCGCTGTGTCGATTCTTGGCTCTATCCATATAATTCAGTTACTGATGTCTGCCTATGTAAGCAATTTCGCCAAGTGTGACAGATACACATTATAAACTTTATGCAAAATATTCAATGTAACAACGTAGAATAACCTAAAAAAGTATCATATCAACATACGACATTATAAGGCACAAGTTTGGCCTTGCGTGGAATACAATTCGCACCCCTGGGACGGTTCCGCCAAATACCTACTAGATGCCCTGGATAGGTTGCAGACACGGGCTGTCCGCATTGTTAATGATGCAGACATTACACAGTTTATAGAGCCGCTTCAGTTGCGCAGAGATATTGCCTCACTGAGCGTGTTCTACCGTCTGTATCATGGCGAATGTTCTGCAGAGCTATTTAACTTAATCCCTTCCTTTCCTTTTCATAACCGAACCACTCGCGCTGGTCTTCGGAGCCATAGTTTTACGGTAAATCCTATCTGGGCACGAACTAAAAAGTTCGCAACTTCTTATGTTTCCCGCACCGTGAAGCTGTGGAACAATCTCCCGGCTAGTGTGTTCCCTCCTACCTATAATATGGGGTCCTTCAAGCGTAACGTGAAGAGACATTTACGCAAGTCGGGATGACAACGGCTTCCGCCGAGGGATGGCGTGTCTCTCGGTGGTCGCCATTGTTTTTGGATTGTACTGTGCTCACCATCAGGCACAGTGCAGTCACTTTGCTGTGCTACAATAAAAAAAAAAGATAAATCACCAAAAGGGGATAGTTACTGTTAAGAATGACAGAGATTATTTTCAAAAATTTTTAGAATGTTCTTCTTATGTTCCAGTTATCATTAATAATAATACATAGAATAATATTACTCCTAGCGGAGGTACCTGTCAAAATCAATTTAGTGTTGCCAGGATATATTTTTATGTTACCAGAAACAACAATAGAATAAATGGTAATCTTGAAATTGTTAATTTAGTTATCGCAGGAGTGGTATGGTAAGGTTAGCCAGGAAAAGTAAAGATACCAAAATTGACGGTAAACCAAAGTAAATTTATAAGAAATAAAACATGAGTATACAAGCATATTATATATATTTTTTATAATAATTAAGAATAAATTCTTACATCACGAGTTATAAAATAAATACATTTATTGCCTTAAATTAAGTCCAAAAGTACTCTGTACAATTATTGTTAGCGATGTACAAACGAGAACGACAAGTAAAAAATATAAAAAACAAAATAAAAAGGGGCCTTATCGTGAAGTCATTAAGTTTTCACAATCATCCATGTGACGTATCACTACGAACAACTTAACAAATTGTGTCAGAATCACAACCAATAGTTTGCATCTTAATTTCATCTCTTATATAATATTACACAAACTATTTTATATCATTGCTCTTCGCTTACACTAAAACAAGAACCATTCTTTACCTTATTATATATAATTACAATTAAATTATAACTATCTAATTTCTAGCGGGTGTTTATTACTGGACTGTTGTGTTGTTTCCCACAATATTTTCCGTGCACTTGGTAATATCGAGACCTAAGCCGCGTACAGACTGACATGATGCGTCGTATGCATATTTACATTTTGGAAACATCCATTCACGGTCATACACTTTCAACGAAAATATTCCTGATACTAGTCTTTGGGCGCTAACGATATGGCTGATCAATGACGCCAGAGCCCATAGACTCGGTTATCTCTTGTATATTTTTATTGTTTCATATCCCTCAACTTCTATATTGATCTTTAATTATATTGTTGTGTATATATTCAATAAAACATTTTGAATCTATTCTGTGACAAGACTCGTGCAGTCTGCACTCAACTTAAGAAACCATTTTCTCTTGTGTTGCTTGACAGCAGTAAATTTTCTCACTCCCATGAGTAAAACCATCTGCTTATCAATAGTCGATAGTGAGTACTAACATTTTATAGTGTGGTCGTATCACTTACTATATCCGCCGGGATTCATTGCTTTTTATAAAGGCATTTCTCTTAACCAAGGCCACTGTGACATACACAATGTGCGACTACTAACCTAGCATATTACTATGCCCTATGTACTATCATATAAAAAACGGTGTTGCTTTCAAATATTGGCATTGCTCATACAGAATTACAGACAAATAATAAATTAAAAATAAAGACGGTTATAATATCACGAAATAAAATCCATGTGGCAAATAATATGGCATCAGACATTTTAAGTACTTTCAATTATTTAAAGTAAAAACTAATCGAACTTGCCGTTACGCAAGCTTCGATACATTTACAGTTGAGAGTAAAAATCGTACACTCCCCTATTTGTATTATTTAAGAGTCTAGTTAACTGGAAGACAGAAAAATCATTGCTATTCAGATCAAAAAAACAGTCATATAAATAACTGGTATATCAATTTTAAATTCATACTGGCCATTAAGCCAATAATAATAATAATAATAAACCAATTTCACTAATAGATTAATAATAAAACTAAAATGGACAAAAACATATAATAATACAATTATGTACTTCTGTGTCACTAGCAACCAAACTGTGTATTCGATTATTATAGGTTACGTTTTAACACAGGGTCGGGCTCCATTAATTTCAAAATTGACTAGATATCTGTGTGCATAGGAATCGTACATAAAATAGCTAAGTAAAGGAACCAATACACTGAAATCTTGACATGTCCGTGTAAAAAAACCATATAAAACTATTTTATTGCCATAAGCAAATATACAACTAACCTGTACTCTATATTACGCTGAGTAAACGACAATACGTCTTACCTCTGTACATTTTGTACAAACGTATGCGCGCGCACCCGACAACGTAAAAAACCGCACTCACTCTTGAAATCTTGACGAGGGACCTAATTCGACACTACAAGTAAACGAAATAAAATTAAAATGAAAAACTTCACAACATCGACAAATCTCACGGTACGACGCGGACGAACGATATTATCAACAAACATTATAGGTGCCCGGAGTCGGCTCCGGCCGCGCACTTAACAGCGGTCGCGCGTCCCCTCCACCAGCGGCCCCAGCGGGCCCAGCGGGCACGGCTCAGTCTGCGACACAAAGAACGAACGGCACAACAGCGGAGAGAGCGCCGCGCTCGGTCACGCCCGAGGCGGCCATCACTTGGGCGGCTGGTACGGCGGGTACGGCTGGTGCGGCTGCGCCCCGCGGCTCCCCGTCGCGTACAGCTGCTGCTGGAAGTTGTGGAACTGCGCCGCGTACGCGGGGTCCTGCGGCGACGGCACCGCGAACCCTTGTCCCTTGAACGCGCCCGCGGGACCCTGCACTGAGGGCGGTAGGGGTTGAGCCGCACCCATGCGTACGGGGCCCTTGACGCCGCGGAACGCGCCCGCGCCGAAAGGTTCCGTAGGCAGTTTCGGCGGAGAGCCGAACCCGGCCGGGTAGTGGTGCGGCATGCGCAGGAGCGGCGCCCGCATGCCGGCCCCGCGCATGCCGCTGTCGTCGATCCCGCGCGCGCCGAAGTACGCGCCCTTCCCCTCCATCTGCATCGGGCTCGTGACGCGCTGCAGGAACTCGAGCGAGGGCGGACCGCGCGGCCCCGAGTTGCACGCCATCTGCGCGCGCGTCGGCAGGTACTGGATAGTGTTGGGCGCGCTCGCTTTCACCTGCACGTTCGCGCCGTTGAACGGTGTCATCTTGCCGCCGCCACCCATGCGCGGGCCCAACATCGCTGCGTCCGGGCCCATAGGTCCCATAGGCCCGCCCATGGGACCTCCTCCCATTTTAGGACTGAGGTTCATCTCAGGCGGGAAGTCCCCGGCGCCCATCATACTCTCCATGGGACCGCCCATACCTGGTCCTCCCATATTATCCATGTGACACCCTAAAAATTCATAAAATTTTAAAAATCAGAATCATTTATTTATTATCTAACTGCAGTTAATATTTAAAAAGATATTACCTAAATCATTCATCATCATATGCGAATGTGAATGTGGATGCATGGGGTGATGGTGCTGCATGTGATGCGGCGCGCCTCCGAAAGGCCCCATGGCGCCACCGCCGGGTCCCATGGGCCCCGGACCCGGGCCACCGCCGCCCACGGTATTAGTTAGCTGTTGAGACATCTGCGCCAGCGAAGATATCGGATCGAAGGAAGATGTGGACGTGCCCATGGGCCCGTTGGGACCCTGGTTAGGGTTGATGGGAATGTTATCGGGCCTGCTCATGCTGCAAGGTCCGGGGAACGGACCCGGTAGACTCGTGCTGTTCGGCCCACCCGATAGTGTTGTCTGTAAATATGTTGTAAACTTGTAAAACGGATAATAACTTCAGCGAAAACATGTGCAGTAACATGTACGTACCTCGTTGTTACCCGCTAAGGTGTCCTCCATGGTGCCGCTGGCGCTGGTGGGCACGGAGCTGGAGGCGATGCTGCAGCTACTCTTGACAGTTCCGGCGCAGGAGGAGGAGGAGGAGGCGGGCGCGTACGGACCTTGATTAAGACTCGAATTATCTCGCTGAGGTGTTTTTGAGGCGCTGTCTTGACTTGAACGATTCGATGAAGGACTTGGTCGAGATTTTTCGTCTAAAACATTATTTAATAGAAATAGCAAAATTTCCTTTCTTTTACTAGTACCCTTTAACATCAAAGTTAATTGTTCAAATTATATAAGAACCTACATAAATGCCTGTGAAGTTTACCTTTGACGTACATACTAATAACAGTATCAACATATGTGCGTAATCGTATTTTACTTACCCTGACCACACTTTGTGTTCGCCGCTGATGTGGGCGTTTGCGGGTTATTGAATCCTGGACTCTGTTCTAACGAAAATCTGCCTGCCCGTTGTTCTGATAACGATGAATGAGGTTCAGGTGTTCCTGGCATCATACTGTGAATATAGAAAAGAGAAATATAGTATAAATGTATTATTACATGTTCTTACATCACAGCTTAGCTTAGCTCACATATTTTAATATTTGTGGTTTTCGCAAGAACAGTAACAGATGAACACCAAAAAAATAATGGGTTGTCTGTAAAGTAGGCTTATGGAAGATAATTTCATAATGTCATAATGCATATTCATAATGTTTCATAACGTCATAACATTGATAAAAATTGCATACTTTTATTAATTTAATTGTATTATTATCACTGGATTATCATTATTATATACATAGTACAAAGAAGGAGTTAATTGAAGATTACATTTTTTAAGCTATTGCATAGCTTCTATCACGGGCCTTGAGCGTGGAGACCGAATTCAAAAATTCCGTAACGAAAAAACCTAACACCCTCCACTCTGCCTACCATGTAGCTCGGCCGAGCGTTCGCTTAACGTATATATGATACGACTGTACAAAGCTCGCACGGATTGAGACGAGCTGCTCCGAAATCGGACGAATACATAATCAGCTGTTTGTGAGAAAGTATACTGGTGTATAGGTATTTATCATCTATGTACAACAGTGAATGTACTCGTATAATTTATGTACAAAGTGTTTTCCTGAATAACCTACATGTATTGTAAGATAATAAAAATATTTTGAACAATATTAACTTCTCATTTATTTAATAAAAGAAAAATATATTGTTTTCTTATCGGTCACCACGCTCAAAAAGTGTAACTTGAATTAATATCAAAGAAAAAAAATACTGCATAAATAAAATAAATAAATAGTTATAATTGCATAAGTTAATAAAAAATGCTATGCAATAGCTTTACCGCGGCAGTCCCCGAGTGCCACACGTATTTTTTTTTCAATAAATTAATATTAATGTGCACTCATCGTTAACTCAAAGAGGGATAGATGAGTCACAAGCCAAATGCTTTAAACCATTCACGTTTCTCTATCGCTATTTCGCGCTCTCGCTCGCACGCTCGGCTCAGACGGAACGAGAGAATGAGTCATGCTATTTCGTGCGTGCAGCCGGACCGAATAGATTTATAAGACGTTATCACGTCAAAAAAAGTATAATAGGCACTTCTGTTTATTAGAGTTTATGGTGCTAAAATTATTGTTCACATAAATAATCACCTTGACAATAATTTGTGAAGAGTTTACATAAAAAAAAACATTAATTGTACCCATTAGTTCATGGAATAATACTATGACGATCATTAGTTTATAATTTAATAAATAAAACCGACTAAAAAAATACTCTAAAAGAATTCATCACAATATTCTTGACCATTGTTAGGTACCTCAATATTCTTTCACTCTCAAAAACCTATCTCAATCATTACAGAATTCCTATTCGATTTTGAGGAGTAGCATGGTGCATCTTTGGAGGTCCAGTGCTAATGGGATCAAAATAGGACCTCTTGAAAACATCTACTATAAAATAAAAAATAATTTTCCAAATCAGTTTATAAATGACGGAAGTAACAAACATTTTAAAAAATATACTCAAATTGAAAAATCCTTAAAATTAAATTGGGTATTTCCTATTTGTTAAGGTCACTGGATGTTTGTCCTTTGAGTCTAATCTCAAACTTTTTTTTATAAATTTAAAATATCACTGTAACAAAATGGTGGCTTTAACGTTAAAACCGTCCAGTAACTTTTGGAGCCATTCAAATTGCATGTCTCTAGTTATATCATTCATAATTCATTTAATTTTTTTTCCAAATGAAAACGCTGTTGACCTGGAATGGTCTTTACAGCTTCACCGAACTATTGAGGCGAGCGCTGATGGCACTCAGCCGATTTAATTTAATTGCACACAAATACTGCATTACTAGAACACCTAAAGTTACATAAATCAGGGTACAGATTAAAATCTCACTAAAAACATAATTTAATAGATTATAGATTTAAACGTTACCAGTAATCAGATAGACTTATGGTCCAAAGTATAAGATATAAAATTAAAACACTTCGAGATCATGAATGTATTCATAAACTTACCCGGCGGGTGATTTTTGGTTGGAACTAGATTGTGGTGTTTGTCCACCACTGTTTGACGGTGGTCCATTGTCTTTCAAAGATGTATTCGGCTGCTTCTGTATTGTGAGCTCTTGACCTTTACATAGGAAAGTATAATTCATCATCTCTTACGTGATATGAACCGTTCACAATTAATATAAGTTGAAAGAATAAATTAGCCATAGAGTAAAAGGACAATATGTTAGCACATTTTCACCAACCACCACCAAATAAAACAATAAAAACACAAACTTTTTCATGTAACACAGAGGACTTTAAAGTGAGACTAGAATGCACTACAGAAAACGTGTATGTAAATAATAATGCATAACTTTAATTAAAACTGATATGCCACCAAAACACCAAGAGATAAGAAAGAAATAAATATTATTTGTTCGGCGATGTCATTTTAATTTTCTTCCGAAAAGTTATTTCCTGTTTCATATTCAAGCGAATACAATTTGACTGGTTAGCAGATACGATATAAACTCTATATAGTGAATTTCTATAAAACCAAAAACTCTAAACGTTATTAATTACTTGAATTTTATTTGCTTACATTATTGTTCATAAATTCATAGTACCAAGGCGACCGAGGCTGGCTCAGTTGTTAAAAATATTTTTTAATTAAAATGAACTGTTAGCTTTTTCCTCACAAAATTAGCATATCTTTTACAAAAAAAAAATGAAAGATATCTTTTTTGCTGTCACTTGGATTCGAACTGGGGTTCCACGGATTTACGAGGCAGTCGATTTCCATCTGAACTATATTTGTTTTGACAGCGGCGGCGAAATTTACCTTCATATTCTAGCTATAATTTTCATTGCCTGAGAACTCAGTCAAAAAAATTTTCTATTAATAAAATCTAGCTAGATCGATTTATCGTCCCTGAAACTGCCTACATACCAAGTTTCACGGAAATAGATGACGCCGTTTCCAAGATCCTGAATATATACAAATATAAAAATATACAAGAATTGCTCGTTTAAAGGTATTAGATAGATAGATATCACTTATATGGTAATAAATAACTTTGACTAGCGAAGTAAAGGCCTTAAACATTGATTTATAACTTCCTGGCACTATAAATAAAAACCTGATGCGGTCAAATTATTAGAAAAAACATTTTAAAATCTCATTTTTTCCGTTAACCAAAAATTTTCATTAACTCGGTGAAGTTCCGCTATATAGAGTTTACATTGTATTTAAAGAATCACCGAAAGAGAATAAGTTGTATATTGAAAATAAACTGTACAGGTGTAAAGACCCAGAAAATAATTACATTATTATAAGCAAGACTAAACTTTTTGTACTCAGTGGGTACATAAAAAAAAAAACATTTAAGAAGCACGTATGATTGATTATATAGCAAAATATAATAGCAAACTAACATTTTATAAGCCTGGGATTACAAACCTACTAAGTTTTTTTTTCGCAAAAGTTATAAACAATATTAATGGCGAAGCTAATTGCGATAAGGTTAATTTTAATCAGATTCTCACGTACTGTTAAGAGTTACATGGAAAATGAAATGGAAACAATGGGTCATAATACGATAAATATTAATCCGAGGCATATAATTATGATATTTACAATACTCATCCACGTCTAATTAAGCGAGTTACCTTCAAACTGGTTGAGATATGATATTTGTTGTGGCGACGGCACCGGCATCAAGCTGGGCTCCTTGTGCGAGCCGACCTGTTGGTTCTTCTGTTGTTGCGCCGCCAAACATTGGAGAGTGCGGACAAACACACCGTCGTCTAGTTTCTCTAATATCTCTTTTTGGTGGCCAACGTTTGATCCAATGTTTGTTCAAGTCCGATTCGTTTTGTATATTTTTCATTTGACGCATTTTATATGTATCGTGAGTATCCAATTTTGAAGTTTTTTTTTAATATTTTATTTAGTTGTTATTTCATCACACGTTGGGATTTCAAGCGTCAAGCGTTTGCGGGGGGAGGGAGAGGGAAAACAAAAAAATCGCATTACAACTACAGACAAATTAAAAAAAAACAAAAGTGGTAAAAATAAATTCAAATAAAATAATATTGTCTTCAAACAAATCTCATTTGTGGTTGGGAAAATGTCTAACACATGAAAACGTGAGCATGCTCTACATCTATGGCTTTAGTTTTTAGTATTAAAAGTTGTCACATGCCATATAAACTTACCTAATACCTTCGGATTAAAAATAATAGAATTGTGAATTTAAAGGATTTATAGTCGACTAATCGTACAAGATTGACTTTACAACATTTAAAAGTAAGGTGTTACAACCTACATTTTAAAAATCACATTTTTTTTTTCAACTGAAGACTAAATACATAAAGTTGGCTAGACACGCATCTGCATATATAACAAATTTCTATATGCGACTATTTTGCATAAACACGATCAGATATTGCACCAATATAATGATCATACGTACGGTTACACTAATATAAAGATCTTACGTACGGTTGCACTAATATAATGATCATATATACAATTGCACTAATATAATGACCATGGCCGTAGGTCTAGATCTCTCGCTCTCGGCAGTCATCCGCAAGATGGTCGAGAGTGACAACAGGTGCAACCCCGTCGCCTCATATTGCAAGACGGAGAGGGAGAGTAGACCAACGAGCTCCCCTCCCGCGGTCGACAATCACGATGGCGTAGGGTCAGCAATGACCTGAGACCGCCTTAAAAAGGGCCTGCAGGCTATGGACGCGGCCACGTCCGTCGCCCTGGCAGAATTTCTGCAAAGGCCCGTGTATATGAGGAGAATTGTGTGGTCTATGATTCTGACCCCTCAAACGCGACGAGACGCCTGATGAGGGGCCGACACCTGCCGGAGAGTAAACGGAGTGGCAATCGGCAGCCCTTGCTTCTCGGCCAAGAGGTGTGAGAAGTCACCACGGGGTTTCAGTCCGTGTAAGTCGGACATACCCCACCTTTGGTTGCCCGGTTAGAATGAAAATCCATAGGGATTTCCCCATATAAAAAAATATAATGATCATTTATACGGTTACACTAATATAATGATCATACGTACGGTTGCACTAATATAATGATCAT
>JACEII010000059.1:1751217-1767629 GCA_014332785.1 Antheraea mylitta | reverse complement strand
TATAGTTGCATCAATATAATGATCTTACGTACGGTTGCATTAATATACTCATCATACGTACCTACGGTTGCATTAATATAATCATCATACGTACGGTTACATTAATATAATCATCATACATACGGGTGCATTAATACAATCATCATCTTTGTGCAAAATATTTATACATACATAATTAATTAAATATGGAAGTACGGGTATCGAGTTAGGTATTATAATTAATGGTAAAAATTAATAATAATATCCTTTAAATTCACAATTTTTTTTTGTCTCGTAATCGAATTTAATATATTTAGTTATATGTTGTTAGTGTCGATATGTGAATTACAAACCTGGTGCGTCTTGTTTAGGTCCAGGTTTGCAGTGCGCTGGGCTGTTCAGTCCGGAGCTCGCCCTGGAAGCCTCCGCCGACATGGGCATTTGCACTGAACCGTGTCCGGGTGATTGCGTCGCTGTGTGGTAGTCAATAGTATAATATCATTGTAGCGACATTTTACTTTCCACAGATGAAATCATAAATTGTAGTGTAAATTTGTAGTTTAAACTTTATTATCCTTTTACGAGTTACCTACTTAATCAATGAAATTTTGCATAGAACACATTGTTAGGGTAACAGAAAAGGACTTTAGGCACCAGATGAATCTACAGTTCCTGGTAGAAATCTCTTTTAAACGGTCATTGCAACATGATGGCTCTTAAGGTGGATTGGAAAAATCGACATTATCGTAGACATGAACTAGTTGTCGTAATGAATATTAATATGTAATGGACTACAAGCATTCAATGTAAAATATATAACCGTTAGTATGTTTTTAAATCAAACTCAAACACTATTTTTAAGTTTCACATTACATAATTTACTATTGTTTAAGTTTATTAAAGTTTGCAACAAATATGGATCTTTTTAAACTTATGCTGCCGACAGTCTTTACACGAGTGCATCATAAGACCCACTTTCGTTTACATGGAACTTAACTCGTTTTGGACAGTCCAGGGGTTAATCAGCAAGAATTATTTTCACATTAATATTCGAAAGCAATTACAAAATAACATCCTATGATCGCTTCTAAGCAAATGAATTATAGATCTGGAATTTTTACTTTTAGCAAAAATTATAAGTTATAATCTAGATAAGATTAGGTCTCAACTCATGTAACTTTAAAATATAGTATTTTACAAAATTAATATATACCTATAGGCACAGAGGCAGAACGGTGTAATGGTGAGGCGCCATAGGGGGGTGGGGGTAAGCAGCCACCCCTTTCTGAACACGGGGATTTAACTTGAGTACCTTGGAACAATAAAATATTATTAGAAATAGCTTCCAATGGTGATACAACAAAACAAAACATAAATTCGAACCCATGATGGTTCAATGGTCATCGTGTTTTTACCTCATGTCGAACGACTTTGGTTCGAATTCTTAAGAATGGGCCATACTTTTTGGTAAAAGAAAACTGATGAGACCATAGCATGGTGGTAGCAATGACATGTATATAACTACTAGCGGGTTCGTTAAACGTTGTCCCGACTTTTTAATTAAAAAAAAAACTAAAATTCAAACGCAGCGCCACCTAGGGGTCCAATTGTGAATCTAAATCGTTCTCGGATCCACCTGAATACTCACAAAAAATTCCATCATAATCGGTCCGACCGTTTAGGTGGAGTTCAGTAACATACACACGAACAGAAGAAATTTATATAGCAGGATACGTCGATATACGATCAGGAGATACGTCATAAGTGCATCGACAGCGCCCTACTAAAACTAGGCTAGCTAGCTTTTTTCTAACAGATGCTCCGTCAATCCATCCAATATCCAAAGAACATATAACTATCTCTTTTTCACCACCAATATTGAGAATATGCCATCCTACTTCCACATTTTATCTAAGAGAGTTTACGTTTGTGTGCGTTTTCATGCCATTTTTTTGTCAAAATATCATGTAGGTAACCTTTTTAGTTATATCATTAGGTGGTAGGACTTTTTCAATGGCCGCCTATCATCAATACACTGGCTATATAAGAAGACTGGGTCTCCATGTTTTAATATTAGTAATGCACTTTTTTTTGCTAAATATGTTTAGATTAAGTCCTGTATCAAAGAGTTAAATTTTTTAAGTTAATATTTACTTGTAGCGCCTTAAAGAATCATTTAAAACGCAAAGTTCTAAGTAAAACTGGCATACGACAAAGGTATGTAAAAGGCAAATCCATCTCTGCATACTACTGTAGTACGGTGGGAGCTGTTAGGACCTTGCTAGGTATTGACCTAGCATATACTATACTATTGAGTATAGTCAGTTCGAGAAAAAATAAACTACATACTACCGCCTTATAAAGCCTCAATATTACACACTTTCCCTTTCAGACTTCATTATATCAGTTAATGAGCTTACGTTCTGTATGTTCCCATTCGATGGCGGAACAAGACCATCGTTTTATTTGAACTAAATTTCTTTTCTATGTTTTATATTAATGTCATCATCATCATCATTAACCTTATCGTACACTTAGGTACGACATGTTTTATAATAGTGTTTTTTTTTTAAATATTAATGTAAGAAATTATTTTATGCTAGATGATACCCGTGACTTCGTCTGGACGACTTGTCATCTTTTATGTACAGGAAAAAATTATTAAAACAATAATACACTTTGCGTACAAACGTTATCTGTCTACTTCCCCTCTCTTGTGCATGCGCACCGCACCGTCCACCATCGCCAAACGCATAATGATTACATAATAACATAATATTGAATTAAACTATAGTGATATATTTTTCATACAAGAACCAAATGTCTCAGACGTAATAAAAATAGCCAGTACTTCTTCAATAATGCGCACAGAAGAAGAAACATTTATTTATTGTATTATTTACATAGAAGATAAATAGATACCAACAATTTTAATTCTGTGAAATATACTTACGTCTTCAATTTCGTGATAAGATAATAGAGAAGATATTGATTAAATTTGGACTAATTTATCATATGTGTTAGTTGAAAAAAAAAAGTATACAAAACTTAAAACTTACTCAGGTCAGTGTCCATAGATTTAGGATCATCGAAGAACTGATGATGTAGTTTCTGCCAATCGATATCCGCACCGGGTGGACTTTTAGGGCTTCGGAGGCTACCCTTGTGTGACATAGATACGCCACCAACACCTGGACCCAACCCACCGGGGTCGCCAGGACCCATCTGAATAAAAAAAAACACATAGGTACGATTACTTAAGTACATATATTTGAATGATTGTAATTCCTATAACTGAGTCGATATCTATAAGATATACGCAAATAATACTTCATCTAGATTGTTTTTTTTTTTTATTTGAAACATCTATAGGCGCGGGTAAACCTGATTGTTGGCGTGGCGACGCGATGACGGCATGCGCAAGCGACTGTGTGTAATCTCTCCCGCCGCAGTAAGCTCGCATACCTATAATAGTGTAATTTGAGATTCGTTCGTTTCCGACAATTTCGATGTTTCACATCTGCCAGGCGTCCCGTGACGGCTCATTTTTTTTTCTATACTTCACATGTATTAACACACAATCCATATACTCCAATATAGTAAACATACTTAAACCTACGGGAATATAAAAAATGAAGCAGCAATAATCTTAGTCACAAATCCGATGTAAAATAGTTAAATAAGATAATAACAACAGATGCTCACAATTACAAAAACTTAACATAAACCATAAAACTAAGAACCTACAGGAAAGAAAACCCCTACAGGACACATTTATATGCAACTTGAACACATCTATAGATACTCCAACTTGAGGATGGTAGCTCGACAGGTTTTTTTAAATTTTATTTTTGACAACCAATCTTTTAGAACAGGGCGCTGTCCAAGCCATGGCCCGCGGGTCGCATGCGGCCCGCGTCTTCAGTTGTTGTTGCGGGCCGCAGAATCTTTTTATCTTCTTTTTCCCGAAACTGACGAATTTCGGGCTAAAAATTGGCTCGATGATGGGCAGTATCTACCATTGTGAAAGAGTGTATTCAACAATGAAGCTTATAAAATTGAAATACAGGTGTTCATTAAACATGCACTGCGTCTAGCTACTACTAATATTGAAGTCGATGTTGACAGAATTGTAAAAGGCAGATTAATGAAAAAGTAGATAATAAAAAGTATTTTGCGGCCCCCTGAGTCCCATCTAGTTTAGACAACCCTGTTCTAGAAGATTAATGCTGCCAATGTCAAGTAGGTAGGTACTTACAAGCTTCTTGCGATCATTTCAATAAACTAACAAAATGGTGGCAGTCTTGTTAGAATTTTCCAGGGAGGTTTTGTATAGTCAGAATCCATGCTCCGTGGTATTATTTACATCCCATTTCACTTGTTCACAATAACCCAACATATATATATATATACAAATATAGCGTAAAATAACACAAGATTATGATTAAAATATAACAATCACTACATGACATTCCAAGATCCCGCTAAAAACTCTACAGGAGTTTCTAAGAAAAAGACCAACCACCATACTATTCCGACTAACTCACAAGGATTCGAATATATGTATATTTTAATCCCTTAATTACTACCAACATTATTCTTGTAATTACTTACATTTCTTCCACGGCCATATTCGTCGCACATCGGTCCATTAACAGGTATTCCGTGATGATCAGGTCCGCAATCACCGTGTACCATTCCCCCCATAATACTGCCGTCCATCATTATGCCACCTGAAATATTTAATGTAATAATTACATTTTCACATCATGATATCTTATGATACAATTGACCAAAAATGATTTTAGGCTTACCATTCATAGCATTGAGATTAGGTCCTGGCATCATTCTAGGTCCCATGTGAGGTCCACCCATCATACATTGTTTAGGCCCACCCATACCCCCCATTGGATTCGGCATACGCTAAAAAACAGAAAGAATTTCGATATATATATATATACAACACATATACACTATGTTCCATGGTTCATATTTTAAAATGTATACTTACCCCCATGGGACCACCACATCCTCTACCCATGTGCATATCTGTACACATTCCTGACTTCATATCAGGTCCTCCACAAGAACCTCGAATTCCTTTCATCCCGCAAGGGCCCATTTGTCCCATCGGACCACCGGGCCCCATTCCACCCATCATGGGTCCATTTGGTCCCATCATACCATTTGGCCCCATAGAACCATGCCCCATGCCCATACCGCCTGGCCCACCCATACCTCCCATGGGACCACCAGGGCCCATCGGACCACCCATAGGCCCATTTGGACCCATCGGCCCACCCATGGGACCGTTCGGACCCATTGGTCCTGACATGGTGCAACTAGGACCAGAATTCATGCTGTTCGGCATTGAAACCATAGGACCGTTTGGTCCTATCGCGGACATGGGCGGGAACGGCATGTTCATGTTAGCTGTTGAATTTGGAGGGTTAATTTCATTCGGAGCCTGTGATCCATCTCCAGGGCCAGAATTGGGGCCATTCCCTCCACTTTCAGGGAATAACATTTGTTGCATTTTGCGTATAGTGGCAAGTTGTTCCTCGCGATGTGCTCGCTGTTGTGGCGTTAGATTCTCATCGGGAATCTTTACACCTGCACAAACATGTTCTTGTAAACAAAAATAGTATGCACAGATAAATAGAATTATTATGTTATAATGTGCACATTTGACATTCAAAGTTATATTAATCGCTTGAAAAAAGTACATCATGAATATCAAACATACAAAACATGTCAAATAAGTGTCACATTATTGTATCAGCACAGGTGGTATTCAGGGTCGTGTACTAAATAAGTTATACAATTATTTATAAAATGTGTTTTCTTTTTTTATTCAAATCATAGTTAACTACATACACAGGGGACCATGACAATCGCATTTTCGTTATAATTATTTACCTTGGTCTGTTGTTGGAGATTTTACATATTATTTAATGTGTTAACCTCTATAGAGTTTTATTTAGCAGGAAATAGAGTACAATTTAGAAAAATCATGATAATCCATAACAAGGTATACTTTTATCAATGTTTTCTGAGAAATATTCAAAAGACACCTGTCCACGTGTGTGGATACGTCATTAGACAGTTCACCTTTAGGACCACCTTGGCAGGACTGGTCGCCTGATGAGTCAGTGGATGCAGCAGATGTTGGCACATCGTTTTGTTGTCCTCCAGCTTCCGAACATGAAGACAGCGACGCCGGTCCATTTGCCATACCATTTGACATTACAGAGGAGTTTTTCTGTAATTACATATTGAAAGAATCACATATCTATACTAACATTATAAAGCTGGAGGTATTGTTGGTTTGGTTGAACGCGGTAATCTCTAGTACAACTGGTCTAATTTGAAAAATTCTTTCAGAGCTAGATAAGTCATTTATCGAGGAAGGCTATAGGTATCATTACGCTAAGACCAAAACGAGCGGAGCACCAATGAAGAATGTTTCAAAATCAAGGAGTATTTTTCCTTTTGAGAGCTTCCACTGTGTGTTAATGGTTATCCAAAGTAATTATTCTACGCAGACGAAGTCACAACCAGAAACTAGTACATTATAAAAATGGTACACAAATTTAATGTATCTTTGGGGAAAGAAACTAAAATGATAGTTACTAGAAAAAGTAAATATACTGTATAATAAATATTGTAGTGTTTTCACAGATCAGTATATAATAATGAATTAAAGAGTACTCACGGTGTCCCAGGGCATTTCACCATCAGCACCGAGGCCGTCCATGACACCACAGGACGGGGTGCCCCCTGGAAACCCATCTATAGGACCCATTCCGGGACCCATTTGGCCCATCTGCCCGGGTCCGCTTTTCATCATCATCATCTGGTTGCCGGGCCCGCCCATTCTGTTGGGTCCCATCATGTTCGGACCCATATGACCCATTCCACCGTGGCCCATTGGCCCCATATTTGGTCCTATAGGGCCGCCCATCATGTGTCCCATCTGGTTAGGCCCACCCATCATGTTGGGTCCACCTCGCATCCCACCACGAGATTTTGCCATTGCTAGATTATTTAGCCACTGGGCAGGGCTTTGTTTGTTAAATTGGCCCATTTTTAATGGATGTTTCTGTGAATTAATGTATGTTCTCATTTTGGATCGGAATATTTTAAAACGGATGCGTTTATTTTTGTTAACGTTGCAATTAGAACTTTTTAAGATAAACTATACATATAGGTGGTGAAGTAACAGCGCTTGCATTGTTGCGTTTCGTTCGGTCAGTGAGAGCGCCGGAAGACCACCTCCCTTTCTCCTCCCTTATTCCCTCCTCCTCTAAACACAAGCTGACAAAGTACATGCGACTCCCCTGGTGCTGCAAGTGTCTATGGGCGGTGTTGGTTACTTAACATCAGGTGACCTGCTTGTCCGTTTGCCTGTTATAATATAAAAATAAAAAAACATTTCTAAGCATTATTTTACATGTTGTAACCATTTAGTTATAAAATTAGTTTGAGGAGGTAGTTTCCAGTATATTTAGTAAATTCAACATTAAACTTAGAGAGACGATAAATCACTAAAATGAAAATGTTAATAACCTCAAGATATTTTTTGGTGCCGGGTTGTGCACAATGATAGGCAATAATTGAATGATGTTGCCCTGATATCACGGCCTCTGCACCTTTGTTCGCCAGATGCGTCGAGAACACGAAGATCTGACTTTGCTGCTGGGATAACATTGACATTTTAGTTTATATTTCAACGAAAATTTTAAACGAACGTAATCAAAAAGTATGAAAGCTAGTATTTAAATTGAAAAAAAAAATAAAACAATTTTTACATACTATGCACGTAACCTATCCAGATTTGACAGAGGAGTTGCTTAATAAACTTGATCGTCTGTTAAATTTGTGCATCCGTTATATCTTCGGACTTTGTAAATACGATCATATTTCTAAATTTCGTTTGCAACTACACTGGCTTGATATTCGTGCACGTCGAAATGCTCGCATACTGCATTTTCTTTATGGTATTTTATTCGACCCTCGTTCTCCACGATATCTCCAAGAACGGTTCATATTCCTAAAGGCTCATGGTCGTGATCTCCGTTCGGCATACACCAAAACTCTTGAGATCCCTCAGCACAGATCTACATTATATTCAAACTCCTTCACAGTAACTGCCATACGATTATGGAACGCGTTACCGCGTCGACTTCAAGATATTGAAACGATCAATAACTTTAAAATCCAACTACACCACTATTTATTTGAGAAACAGGCGGCAGAGTGTTCGTGCTTTTACAATTTTTATTTATAATCAATTTTTGGTGTGTATATATATATATATATATTTATTACATCTTTGTTATGGTTATATATTTGTATGTATGTTTATTTATGTATGTATATGGGTATATTTATATTATATTTATTTATTTTTATTTGTATATATATTTGACCTCTATACATATGCACCTACAAAACTATTTGCTTGATAATACTGCTGGTTAGCTGGAAGAGAATGCTTTATAGCATTAAGCTCGCCAGTGTACAAAAAACAAAAGTGTGCAATAAAGTATTCATTCATTCATTTTGAAGCATACATTTTTCGAAAATTTAATATATATTATTATTTGCTTTTGATGTGTCAAGATTAATTCAAACATTAATCATTGCTTACTTCCTATACACAATAGTATCTCAGTATACAAAAATAAAAACAATTTATACACACATCAAAAAAGTCTAAGCAACATGCGTGATATTACAAGTTTTACCATTTATATTAATTAATTTCTAAGTATTTACTCAAACAAAGTGCGTAGGTAAGTAAACTTTTTTGTTATTGATGACAGGCTGGTTATAAAAAAAAATTTGATTGTTTTGTTTTTTCATAAAATTCAAATGACTGCAAATTTGTTTGAATTTAAGTGCGTTTTAATTGCTACGTTTAGTCTTGATTTTATAATTTTACCAACCAATTAAATAAAGTTAGCGACAAAATTAAATTGTTAGATATTCTTTACGTCATGAAGCGACGTCATTTCATGGCAGATGAAATGCAAAGAGCTGTAGGGATGTTGCAAGCGGGAAGTAATCAATCTCAGGTATCTCGACATTTTGGCATTCATAAAAGTGTTATTTGTCGTCTTTGGCAGCGCTACAATAATACAAGAGAACCCGCTGAACAGCATCCAGGCCGTAAAAGGAGTACAACCACTCGGCAAGACCGGTACATACAACTGACTGCAAGTGGCCAGCGGATGTTAACCGCTCGAGAGATAAGTTTGAGCCATTCATTTCATGTGGTGTTGATGTAAGTCCTCAAACTGTCCGAAATCGATTGCATGAGTACGGCCTTCGAGCTCGACGCCCAATCAGGAGCCCACCGATACGTCACGGGAATCGCGCTCGTCGATATGAATGGTGTAGAGAACGCATAACATGGACCCAGGAACAATGGGACAAAATTATGTTTTCCGATGAGTCGCGATTCGGGTTTAAGCCTGATACAAGAAGGGTACGAGTGTATCGTCGGCCCGGAAATACTGAAAGGCTCAGGTGCGTTCAGGAAGTTCATCCATATAGCGGTTCAACAGTTATGTTATGGGCGGGAATTATGAAGAACCGGCGAACTGAGCTCGTTTTTGTAAATGGAAACATGAATGCTGAAAATTACATTGAGGATATTCCCAGACCTTATGTCTACCCATTTGCACAAACCTTTGGCTCCGATTTTAGGTTAATGCATGACAATGCGTGTTCACATACAGCTCGGCGAACCAGTGAATACTTTGCAACGGAGAACATCCGGGTATTGCCCTGGCCTGCACAATCGCCAGATCTCAACCCCATCGAGCACGCATGGGACATGCTCCAGAGACGTGTTTTGAAGGACTTGGACGGAGCGACTACAACCCAACAGCTATAGGATTTGCTACAATTCCATTTGGAGCGAATACCGCAAGATGACATAAATAGTCTCATTAATTCAATGAATAATCGTTGCTGACAAGTTCTGAATAGCAAAGGAGACCATACTTTGTATTAAATTGTTCTATTCTTTCACAATAAATACATTTTCTTTAGAAATTTCATTTTGTAAAAAAAAAGTTGCTTTTCTTGCAAATGCGCAGACTTACTTCCCATCAACATAGAACTATGAGAGTCCACAAAACTCACATTAGTTTCTTATGTATTTTAGTTTCTACAGTATATTCTAAAATTGTTCATTTCTGTTATAAAAGAACTTATAAAGACAACAGCCGTCATTTTTACATCATAGAACCCTAAAGATATTATGTTAAAAATAAAATACAACGTTATAATGTGAAGCACCATCCTAAAATTTAAATTAGTACATGTTGCTTAGACTTTTTTGATGAGTGTATGTTTTTTTGTTATTCCTTGAATATGAATCAACATAAAATCGAAATTAAATTTTTCTTTATACGCAATTATACTGTGTCACATGTTTTTCAATGTTACCTCCATACTTCCGGCCTGTTTGCTGATGACATTTGAAGGTAGAGTTTGTGCTTCACTGGCTGACATAGGTCCCATAGAGACTCCAGGGCCCATTGGCCCACCCGGACCTGCCATACGGCATGATCCCATTTCCGGGCCACCATTAGGATTGCGGCAATTTGGATTCCCATCCTACAGCAACGATATTTGATGGTATAGTAAAAAAACTTAAGATAGATCAAAAATATATACCAAGTGAAAGTTTAGACATTCGCAGTATTCTAGGATATGACACTTCATGGTCATATGTAACACATAATATCAAAACAAAGATCAAAAGACAATAAAGAGAACCTTAAGTAAAGTTGGTTCTAAGAATTTCAATCGTATAGATAATAACTTTAATAAACCTAGGTGAATAACCTGTGATAAAACCTAAGAACTGCGACCCGCAGTTAATAATTTTCGATAATAAAACGGACATAAGCCCTTTATTTGTTCTAACTTCAAAACATTATCCCTTGTAAGTTGGTTGGCTTCAATTTCACTTCACTTCGCCCGACAGTCTGTGCTTTAACATAGATAATTAGAGAATTGAGTATAATTTTTGTATGTTTCTATTTTTTAAATTGATTGAGAATGAGAATCGAGTGCAGAACGTCTTCTATAAATATTGCTATTTTCTAAACATTCATCTGGTATATACACATACCTAAAATGGATAAGAAGCTTCATTTTTACTTTAACTTACCTGTAAACCATAATGCACACAAATCATATTATAATCATAAGTATATTCAATAAACCTTACCTGTAAACTACTTGAAGATCCTCTGAGACCAGTCTGTGGATCCAGTATATCATTAGAATCTGATGATAGTCTCTCCGATTTTAGCGATCCTGGTCCCCCAAGTTCGCAGGATGGAGACTTCGTGGGATCACCTACGAGAAAAAGGAAAACACTTTTAATCAACAAAAAATTATAAATATAATGGACAGCCCGATGTAAAAAAGGTTATGACGACTCGGAGGTTAGCTGTACGCTCAGGTACAGATAAGTCGAAACTAACATGGCTTCGACCGAAATTATATTATTTTATTTAAAACTAGCTGCCGCGTACAACTTCGTGCGCACCAAATTGTTATCACCGGTTTCAAATGTATTTTTAAACGCGAAAAATTTTAATAAACGTAGAACCCGATTACAACCACACCTACCGTTCCCAATTATGAATTCAAACTCTCAAAGGACTCACTTAAACAAATACCCAGTTGATATGTGAGAAACCTGTTAAAATAAGCCATGAACCCGTTCGCAGTATAACCTACTGGGTTCAATTAAGTTAAAAACTAGCCTACATAAACAATACTATAGAAATAATACAAAATAACATATTAAGAACTCGACTGTACGTACAAAGACGAACGCGGGTGATAGAACGGGCGCGGGGAGTTTAACACAACACATCTTCTTACGTCTAATATTTTGTTCGACGCATCGACTCGTGCGATATTCCGAGCCGTCGTAGATCTTGCATGAGACAATACGTATAAGCAAGTGTTTATGGTCGGAGATAGGTATAACGGGCAATTAAACAAAATACAATACTTCTATGTAACAGCGATTTCATCAACTTAAAGTCAATTTTTCATTTCAGGAGTGATTAAAGGCTTAAAACTACACATTGGCTTCACAGTTACAAATATTTACTGTATTGTTGTCGTTCACCGGTAGATCTTGAAAATCATAAAAACAATATAGCAATTTTCTGCCGATGAAACAGTGGAAAACATAGATAACAAGTTAAATTTTATTTTAATTCGTTTGTGTGAACAAACTATGATCGTTTTATAAATATAAGGGTATTTTATGTTTATTACTTTTTTTTTCGATCTCACTATGTTATTTGCCTGACGGGCCTTCACAGCTTCACCGGACTACTAAGGCGAGCGCTTAAGGCACTGCGCCGCTTGGCAACAAGCTCAAGGGTGCCTGAGTCACAGTATAAATATCTGTTATGTGTACTGTGCTGAGTGGCCGAATATCGGCTTGGGCTGTTGTCTTGGATGCAACACCGCGAATCTATCTAAGCTAAACTATTCATACATATATGAATTCGTGACAATTTTATTACAATGTAGTTTTTTAATATACAATGTTTCACTATATTTTTCATTGATAAACAAAATTAAATAAGCAGTATAAAATGTAATAATAATAATAGACAAAATATCATTCTAATAGTGTAAATATGTATGTAAGAAATTAATTAATTAGAGTTAAGTATTTGTGTCACCTTCAGTATATGTTGAAATAATTCAAACGAATGTCCTCCTTGACGTATATACGTAAATGATAAAAGTTGTCAAATGGAATTAGTGTTTAAACATTACATTTTACCACACACTAGCCTCTGCTCGCAATTTCGTCCGAGTGGAATAGTTATCCACTATTAATTCCACATACTTATCTCCTTTTCTCTCGTACTAAGTCGCGTCGTCATTAAAATTACAATAATTTTTGATGAAGAGTACCTATTTTAATAAAATCAAAGATTAAATATTACTAGATATGCTTTATGGCATTTTTGGTGAGGTTTTATCGTAAACGCATAACTTTAGCAGTGATGCGTGTTCAAATAAACAGACAGGCAGAAAGATATTTCTAACAACACACCTGTAACAATATTTTTCACAAAAAAAAGTAAAAAGTACAAACAAATTAGAAATACATTCTTATTATGTACCCATACTAATATTATAAAAAGGTAAAATTTGTGACGTAGAGGGTAATCTCAAGAACTACCGGTCCGATTTGAAAAATTCTTTCAATGTTATATGTCTCATTAAACAAGGAAGGTTATAGCCAATATAACATCACGCTAAGACCAATAGGAGCGGAGTACTAGTGACTAATGTTTCAAAATCGGTTTTTTTTCTCTTGACAGCTTCCACTGCGTGTTAGCGTTAGCCCAAAGTAATTATTCCACATAAACGAAGTTAGTAGTCCGGTAAAGCTGTTAAGACCCAGCAGGGTCAATAGCGTAGTCAGATTAAAAAAAAAAGTGAACGAAGTGGCACACACAGGCTAGTATAAATACATAGATAACTATTGTATTCTAATATATATAATAGTACACATTTACACCTATCTAAAAGATATAATTTGAAGTGCCTCACCGTCGCTATCCATGAGCCCATCGATTTCTGTCTTAATGCCATCAACACCCAGGTCCGGCGTCGAATCGTCCGGACCCGACTGACTGTGTGGCTCCATTTTCACCCTGTGTGGAGTATCTTCTGGTTCCTTCTTGAGCGCAGCCGGGGTTGGCAGAGATGCTGACGGTGGACGCGACCCGTGACCTATGCACACAAATATAATATCAATAAGGGCAATTTGCAAACTCTAAATCGCGTCAATTTTCCATGGATGTTGGTTAAGCTCTTATAAATAAATTTAATAGCTGCACTCTAGATAATAGATGTGTTTCTGGTCTGGATCTCATTGATCAAGTGTGGAGCATCCAGACACAATAGGTGTGACAACAAAGAAGAATTTGAACGAGAATAAAAAGGGACAATTTTAAAATTTGACGCACCGCACCGATTTGTTTTTAATAGACAGTTCGCTTCATACCACCGTCTAGGAAAGCATTGCGCTTTAAAGGTTTAAGTTTTTCTGTGATTATTTTCAAAGTTATATAATTTATCATCGGCACCACTTCACCCGCTCATAGCTGGAAGACAATCCGCAGTCACCGCACATTTCGCCTTAGACGCCGTTGCCACAATACACATAACAGACAGTTTGGAAACTCCCTATAAACGCTTGCACCGGCACACTCACACAACATGCGCATCGACAAGACACCTAAGCGGACTTCGCGGTGCAGTCCATATAATTCCTCATATTTATACTATGCCGTTGCTACGTACGAGGTGCTGAGTTTCAGGTCAGTCCACGCTTTTATTTGGGGTTCATGTCGTTTATCTATTTAAAAGCAAGGCCACCAACCGCTCTTACGTTCTCTGTTATTTACATAGCATATTCACACGGCATATTTACACGGTCCTACCAGCCTCTTCAGGTATGATTCTGTCATATTTATACAAATTAAAATTGAACGTAATTATCATTTTCACTTATTTATCTGCCCCAAAACTATGAGACATATACTTGGTCTGCCTACAAGACTTTTTGATTAGTAACAATATCGTTGGTTACCTAAAAGAAAATGTACCAAGCTCGCCAAATTGCAATAAAATATTCATTCATTCATTCAAACAGTCGCCGCATTGCTCTAAAGAATTTATAGATGCCTCCTCTAATTTCTAGAATAAACACAGGTGAGTATAATTTCTAAGTTTATACATTATTACGAATTATGTTCTCGCCCCGGCTTAACGTGAATGTAGAAACAAAGGAAATGAGATTAAAGCTTTCCTTTACAGTACAACCTTCTTCTCGATGACTGGGTTGTTTGTCCGAATCGGTGGTAGTTTTGACGGTGAAAGTCAATCAGATCAATTTCTTGAAAATCTTCTTCCTATTTTCAGTCTCATTCACTCACATATTTTAATGGAAATTTACAATTATTTAAACCTTTTTTTACACAAACTTTGGCCTGAGAATTATTCACATAACAAAATAAAATAATTAGGCAAATAGATCCAACCGTTTTGAAGTGACGCGCTTACATACATTCGGCAATTGATTTTTATTTATATGTTGGTGTGGACATTTTTATATGCTTCACTAATTCATATATATATATGATTAGCTTAGCTAAGTTAGCTTAATATGATATGCGTTATTACATCTTAGGCAACAACCTAAGCCGAAGTTTACCCACCTTAGCGCCCTTGAGCATGTTGCCATAAGCGCCCGCCCCATTAGTACGGAGAAGCCGTGAACGTCCGTCAGGCAATCAAGGCAATTTTATTTAAACAGATCAACGATGACATATAATAAAATTAAAAGCAATATGTTAACTAAGAATTCAGAATATCAACAGAGTAAGCTATTTTGTATCATATGCAACTATGTAGATTCTATTAAACTACATTCGAAAAAGTATATTTTTTACCATCCAAAGAGTATCATTAGGTGTGTGTATCCAAACATTAAATAGATAATAAATGAGATGAATCGATTACATGTACCGGCTATGCGTATGGAGTGTCGCTTTCACCGTCCACTATTAGATATAACTATTGTTATAGCCGACGCGGCAGGAATATGAACATATTTGTATAGTATTTTTATTACGTCTACGATTTTAATTTTTTGTTCTATTAAAAAATAATACCTGGACGACCAAGCCTAGCTTGGTTCTTTAAAAACATTTTTAAATTAAAATAAAGTATTAGGTTCACCTCACAAAGTTCGCTTTTTTATTAAAAAAAAATATATAAAAAAAAGATATCTCTTTTGATGTCACTCGGATTCGAACTGGGGTTAGACGAATTTTTGAAGCAGCCGATTTCCATCTGAGCTATTTTTGTTTTGACGGCGGCGGCGAAATTTACCTTTATATCATAGATATATTTTTTCATTACCTGAAAACTCAGATAAAAAAGTTTTCTATGAATAAAATCGAGCTAGATCGATTTATCGTCCCCGAAACTATCCACATACTAAGTTTCATGGAAATCGTTGACGCCGTTTCCGAGATCCTGAATGTATAACAATATAAAAATATACAAGAATTGCTCGTTTAAAGGTATTAAGATAGATTACTCGATACGTATGGCGTTTACAAAACTTAGTTTATAGAAAGATAGCTACCTCAAATATGTTAATAACAATAATATTTACCTACATTATCTTTTGTACTGGTGTAGTTCTATTTTTGTTGTGATGTTTTCTTTTACTAACTATAACTGCTTATAGACGAGTTAACGGTATACTTTTATATATTACACTGAAATTTCCTAACGGTACGTTATATTTTAACTGGACAATAATCGTACGATCTAAAATTTAATACAAG